>SJYG01000305.1:1487514-1498701 GCA_006410535.1 Litocranius walleri | reverse complement strand
GGGGTAACACTGCCAGTGGTTAGGGCCCACTATCTTGTCGGCACGTGTCTTTTAAGCAGAGGCCCGCTCCATCGAAGCTGCTGAGTGGCAGCCCTCAAGTCGTGTCTAATGTTCCCTCATCCTTTGAACGGTTAGAGTGGAGTGACAGTCCCAATTTCATTCTTGCTGTTACTGTGTCTCTTTTTCCTGATCAGTCTAGCGGGACTAGAAGTTTATCGATATTACGCAGCCCACTTTTGCCTTACTTTCTCTGCTCATCTTTTATTTCGTCCCTTCTGCTTACTCCGGAATTAATTTGCTCTTCCTTTTTGGTTTCTTAGGGGAGAAGCTGGGATCACTGACTTGAGACCTTTCTTATTTTTACTTTAATGCTATAAAATTTCATCTAAGCATTGCTTTTTTCATACCCTGAATTGTGACATTACATTTTCATTATCATGCAATTAAAAATATTTTCCAATTTTCTTGAGGTTTTCCTTTAGGTATATGGGTTGTTTAGAAGTATGTTTAATTTCTAAATATTTAGGAAGTTGCCAGGTATCTTTCTGTAACCGATTTCTACATTAACTGTGTTTTAATCAGTGAATTATACTTTGCAAAATTTTAATTATTTTATGTTTACTAGCATTTATTTTACAGTCCAAAATATGCTCTATTTTGGTGAAGACTCCATCTGCTGTTCAGAAAGAAAGTGTGCTCCTCTTTGTGAGGTGAGTGCTCTATACATGGCAAGCAGGTCAAACTGACTGATAGTACTGCTGTGTTCTTCTCTGTCCTTACTCCTGTTCCAACAACCACTGAGAGGGGGCTGACGTCGCCACGCCTAACTGTGGCAGTGAGAATCAAGCACTTTAGAGAGAGGCTGGCTTACCATTCTGAATTTGAGCCACTTTTTTTGAGATCTCGCCAATGATCTACAAAAAAAATAAAAGGTAATACATCTTTATGCCTTTTGAATAAGTCTGAAAGCATTAAGAAATATAATTAAAAGCACTTAGAAGTGTGGTTTAAGAGTCATGCAGGTAATAAAATTCAGAGACTTGTTATTTCTGCTAAGATCGAATTCACCCAGACCGCACCTGTCGTCTCCACTTCTCGGCTTTAGGCAGTTCAGTACATTCTGAGGCAAGGAAGGGTCTTCGCTCCTAAGGAAAAGCAAAACACACACGTTGCCACTATCTCGTATGAAATTACAGGCTTTGTGCAACAGTCACAGCTGGTTCCGGCCTGAAGCCGCCAATGTCTGACAGTCTACAGACATCTGCAGCTTCCGGCCAGTGGCTTCCATCGAGCCTCCAGGCTCACTCTGCCGTCTCCCCGTAGGAAGTGACTTCGCGGGCCGAAGCACCCGTGCGTCGTGCCTGGGCGGGGCCAGCACTCAGTGTGAAGGCCCACTGCACTCGGCCACGACCGTGAGCAAAGCGGGGTTAATCCGAGTCTAACTCCATCAGCCCTCAGGATCCGTGGCTCCTCTGCAGCCACAGATCCAACCAACTGCAACCGTGCAGCTCCACGGTAGTCACTGTTGAAACGTATCTGTGAATAAGTGAATCCACGCAGCTCAAACCTGGGTTGTTCGGGGTCAGGCGTCACAGAGAGACGTGAAGTGCACCTGGCAACACCCTTCTCGTGGCATGTTTGCACTACCGTAAGCAGCGACAGCGATCAGTGTTTAGAGCACACATATGCGTGTCTGTGTGTGTACAGGGGTGTGTGCGGGTGCAGGGGCAGGTGAGTGGATACTTAAAAACACTCAAAGAACAGCATATATCCCCCTAATCTGGCTGAGTCTCCATGAGCGGAGGCCATCCGCTGGTCTCAGGTTAAAGCTGCTTCCCAGAGCACACCCCACTTTCTACTACTCAGCATGAGCCTAGGCTGGGATAACAGGGAGACCCAAGCATCCCATCACCGAGGATACAGATCGTCATGTGGCCCCCGCAACAGGGAGCTTCACCTGGGCCTCAGGTGAACAGACTGTTAGGATACAGGGAAGCGGGGATAAGAGGAGGGTCTGGAGTCTGCCCGGGCTCGTCCTTCCTACTGGAAAACTCACGAGGAAGCTTTAAACCAACCTTTACTTTCCCCTCTTCCAGCTGAGCCTGGCGAAATCTTGCTAAGGCCGTCCTACCGGGAAGAGAGAAGACCATTAGATCCTGCTCACAGGTCTCTCATCACCCAGATTCCTGGGTGGGCAGAGCTGCTCATGACGTTAGTTACCAACACACACACACACACACACACACACACACACACACACACACACACACACTGCTGTCAAGGAACCAGACATCGTGGCTCTCCACGGTCCAAAGAGCAGGGCTCACAAGGACTCACACACACACACAGATAACTACATGGGCAGATACACGCAAGCTACTTCAACACAGGGAGAAGAAGAGACGTGTACCCAAAGACCTAACAGAAAAAGAGCTCCAAGCTGGCAATCAAGCAGCATAAAATTTGCAGACAAAAGGAACTTGATACTTACATGGCCTTTTCCGCGTTTCGGGCCTAAAAGAAAAAGAGAGGGGAAGAAAAACGTTCATGTTTTAAAGAGCTGTTTCTTTTACTTTTTGGAAAAAGGTTTTATTTAACGAAAAGCTTCCTTAGGACACAGCCAGAAGCATGAGCACAGCAATAACAACAAAAATCAGAAGACGCCCAGATCCCGCGACTCAGCCACTCTCCCTACCTAGACTCCTCCACTGAGAGCACGCCCTTCCACCTGGCCACGCCCCCTTCAGAATCCACCTGAGCCATCATCATCCCAGACAATTCTCCCCTCACCCCTTCTTCCCAGCTAGGCTGCTCCCCTTTGTCTGGGTCTATACCTACCAGGCACTTTCCACCTAGCATCACAACTCTCTGTTCTCTGCCAGTGGAACTTGAGGAAGGAAAGACTGGCTTTTACAAGTGAGTCTTATGGAAAGATTGTTGCACTTTGGGCAGGTCACTTATCCCTGAAACACAGCGTCGGGCAGGGAACACGTTTTCTGGGTTGCAGTGTAAGGAACTGAGTCCAGGACCTGAGTGTGACTCTCCACTCTCCCACTTAGCATCCCTGAGAAATTCTCTCTCAGGCTCCGCTTCCCCACCTCTAGGCAGGGATGGGACTTTTACCACATAGAGGCGTCAGGATGGTTCAACCAGACAAATACGTGAGGACTTCCGCGATGCAGCGTATAGGTGCTCAGCAAGCGTGAGCTCCACTTATGTCTTTCTGACTGTTTCTTCCAAGTGACACAGAAATAAACTCGCTAAGTGCTTGGTAGGTAAACGAACACGACTTCTACTAAGGAAAGAATCAGAGAGGCTCTCCCAGGAGACACCGCCTTCTTGAAGGCGGAGGTTGTGTCCCACCTACTTCATCAAATCCCACAGAGGCTCAGTGTCCAGTATAATTTGTGAGACGCCACGCTGGGCACTAGGAATCTGGCCACTGTCCTTCCCTCCCCAGCACAGTGAGTCATTTGACAAGGGCACGTAACCAGGGTTCCAACTCAGTGGACATCGGTGGCTGCTGTTTCGTCACTCAGTTGTGTCTGACTCTTCGCAGCCCCATGGGCTGCAGCACACCAGGCTTCCCTGTCCTTCACTATCTTGCGGAGTCGGTAATGCCATCCAACCCTCTCAGCCTCACTTGCCCCCTCCCCTCCTGCCCTCAGTCTTTCAGTGCTTCCCTGGTGGCTCCGATGGCAAAGAATCTGCCCGCAGTGCAGGAGGCCCAGGCTCGTTCCGAGTTGGGGAGATGGCCTGGAGGAGGGAATAACCACCCACTCCAGGGTTCTTGCCTGGAGGATCCCAGGGACAGAGGAGCCTGGTGGGCTGCCGTCTATGGGGTCGCACAGAGTTGGACACGACTGAAGCGACTTAGCAGCAGCAGCAGCTAATATTCTTGCCTGGAGGATCCCATGGTGGGCTACAGTCCACAGGGACACAAAGGGTTAGGCAGGACTGAGAGGCTAACACTTTCAATGGACATGAATTTGAGCAAACTCAGGGAGAGAGTGGAGGACAGGGGAGCCTGAAGAGCTGCGGCCCACGGGTGTGCAAAGAGTTGAACACGACTGAGCAAATGAACAACAACGAAATCCAGGGTTATGGAAACCCACAAAAAGGAGTGTGTGTGATGGCCACAGTTCAGTTCAGTTCAGTCGCTCAGTCATGTCCGACTCTTTGTGACCTCATGAATCGCAGCACGCCAGGCTTCCCTGTTCATCGCCATCTCTAGGAGTTCACTCAGACTTATGTCCATCGAGTCCGTGATGCCATCCAGCCATCTCATCCTCTGTCGTCCCCTTCTCCTCCTGTCCTCAATCCCTCCCAGTATCAGAGTCTTTTCCAATGAGTCAGCTCTTCACATGAGGTGGCCAAAGTACTGGAGTTTCAGCTTTAGCATCAGTCCTTCCAGAGAAATCCCAGGGCTGATCTCCTTCAGAATGGACTGGTTGGATCTCCTTGCAGTCCAAGGGACTCTCAAGAGTCTTCTCCAACACCACAGTTCCAAAGCATCAATTCTTCGGTGCTCAGCCTTCTTCACAGTCCAACTCTCACATCCATACATGACCACAGGAAAAAACATAGCTTTGACTAGACGGACCTTAGTCGGCAAAGTAACGTCTCTGCTTTCGAATGTGCTGTCTAGGTTGGTCACAACTTTTCTTCCAAGGAGTAAGCGTCTTCTAATTTCATGGCTGCAGTCACCATCTGCAGTGATTTCGGAGCCCAAACAATAAAGTCTGACACTGTTTCCACTGTTTCCCCATCTATTTCCCATGAAGTGATGGGGCCGGATGCCATGATCTTCGTTTTCTGAATGCTGAGCTTTAAGCCAGCTTTTTCCCTCTCCTCTTTCACTTTCATCAAGAGGCCCTTTAGCTCCTCTTCACTTTCTGCCATAAGAGTGGTGTCATCTGCACATCTGAGGTTACTGATTTTTCTCCCGGCAGTAAACATCCAAAGCCAGGGCCCTCTCTCCTCTGCCAGGGAACGGAGGGAGGAGACGCCCCACGCGTGTCAGAGCCTGCGGGCTGAGGCGGCCAGCGGAAGGAGTAGTGGGCGGCGGGGGCATCGTCTCCCGGGGCTGGAGGGCGAAGGCTGCTTTCTGCGCCCTGGTCCCTCGTCAACCGACAGCCTTCCACGGCGCCTTCGATCACCTGCTGCGGCGCCGAGCTCCCGGCACGGGCGCTTCGCTTGGTGAGCACGTCCCGGTCACCAGTGGACCCGCGCGTCCCGCGTGCCTGGACCCTGCCCTCGGGGGCCGCACGCGGTGGGAAGGCCCTGGGCCCCGAACGCGGGCGCCGCAGCCCCCAGGCTCCCCGGCCCCGGCCCGCCGCTCTCCTCCCTCGCTCCCCGCCCCGCTCACCATGCTGCGAGGGAGCGCGCCGCCCTCAGGCCGCGCGGCACCGGCCCACGGCCCTCCGCCGCCCCGGGAGCGGCCAGTCCGGACGGGAACTGAAGGGTCTAGCCTTTCCGAACCACCGGCTTTCCAGTCGGAAGGTTAACCAAGGGACCGGAAGCGAGGAACCGGAAGCGAAACTCAATTGACCTGGGAACGGGAAGGAAGTGCGGGCGCGCTCCCGTTGGCAGCCTTCCCTGGGCGTCAGGACGTCGCACCGACGTGTGCGCACGAAAATTAGGGGCGCGGCAGAACTGCGCTTGCGCGATGGAACTGACGCGTCTCAGACTCGGACTGGGGCGGTGGGGCGCTGGCGTTGCTCTCGCGATAACAACGGCGAGCTTTCCCGTGGTAGCTCGCGGTCCCGCCGTCTCGTGTGCGGCTGCTGCGGCCGTGGCTCCGCTTGGAGGTCGGCGTCCCTGCGGCCCCGTCGCGTCCTGGGAGCGGAGACGCGCCGTCGGGAGCAGCTCGTCCTCGGCCCTCTGAGGGGACGGCGGCCCTCCCGCGGCCCGCGTGCTCGCCAGTGGCTGGAGGCTGCCTCGCCTCGCGAGTTCCCCGTCTCTTCTCAGGCGTTTATTTCGGGTCTGCGCTTCTGAGATTTTCTCCTGGAATCGCGGGGTCTGTCCGAGCTGGACCAAGGCTCGAGGTCACCCTTTTAAAATAAACGTAAGGCCCGGGGGAGAAAAGGGCCGTTACTGCAGGAGCCCAGTCTGTGGGTGCTGGGCACATCGCGGGCATCAGAAGGGCCTTGGCCCCGGGCCAGGGAGGCAGAGGCCACCGCTAGCGATGGGCCTGGGGGCTCCTCCCGCAGGGCCCCGGTGGCCGCTTCGGCCAGTTCCAGCACCTGCCCCTCGGCCAGCATGGTGCTTTGCGGAAGCAACTTCCTGCGACGGGGCCTGATCTTTGCTGGGTGCTCCGGCTGCAGCCGGCAAGCATAGGCCATCGGGGGACGCAGCCCGCGTTTGTGGTTCAGACAGGACCGACGAGTGCTTGGAACACCAGCGGCCCATGCCTGAACCGTGACAAGTTTTCTCTTTAAGAGTCCAGGCTGTCCTGCCACAGTCCATCCTCCACCTCCCTGACAGCTAGGTGTGGGCTTGCCAGGAAACCCTGGCCTATGGGAATGGAGTGGATGGAATGTGTGCCACTTAGGTGGGACCCTGAAGTGTGCGTGTGCCTTGCCCGAAAACTTCGCTGCTTTAGTACGGTGAGCTTTAGGGGGCTCTCTTCTAGGCTGATGGCCACTTGCAACCATCTCAGCAGAAGCCAGAAATACAGCTGGGTTATCCAGGAGAGATGTACAGAGAAACCTCTTGTCAGATGGAGTGAATTCCCATGACACACGCAGGAGACCCGCGAAGGTTGAACATTTCACACCAGCAGAACACTGCCAGCTTGGATGGCAAGGGACAGGGTACAAAAGAGGGCTGTTAATCCCCGAAGATTCTAGGGGCAGGAAACAGGCTGATCCGAGTGTGAAGCCGTGAACAGGTGCTGCCCTCCATGGAAAGCAACCGATGGCTCCTGGGGAGGCAGCTCAGGCCCTAACACCGCTTGCCCTGCTGGATTCTCTAACTGGTTGAAACCAGTGAGGCCGTTTCCTTCCAGTCTCCCGTCCTGAAGGGCAGTGTCCTGTATCTTTTTACTGGGGCCCTATGCCTCCCACTCATCCTGGGGAGCAAGTCACAAAGCTACCGATAGGAGTGATGCCCCAGGTGGAATCATACCCAGATCTCACCCATACCCGATTTAGGACAGAGACGGGCCAGACTGTAGCCGACTAACTTTGATGGGATGATGCTTTTGGTCATGTTAGGATGAGATGGTGACAAGGTCCATCCGAGGCAGAAGCATCCCCTCCCTTCATGTACTGTCCTAGTCCAAGCCCAAGACCTGGTAGTTAATACAGACCCCTTGTAATCTGAATGGATCTCAGAGCACTGTGTTCTTAGTGGAAAATAAAGATCTCACAGTATGAGACTAAAATAACACAGCTCGCCTGAGAGAGGACTGCATCTCCCAGCAGTGTCACAGGTTTTAATCAACTTTGGGCTTCTTTGTCCCAACCTGGAGTTAACCAGCAGAAACTCCCATGCTCACGAGGGGATGCTATTCTGTTGGGTCTGATAGAATTAACACCCAAGAAAAGAGTAAAAACGAGTTACGGTAGAATCCTTGGGAAGGGGTATGACTGGAGCATCCCAAAATTTTAACAAGAATTTCAGTTACTAATGAGACTTTAATCCACTATACTTGAGTGTTTCTGCTTCAATTTTCCAAAGCAAAATTGCACTTAAAATCAAAGTTTAGGATGGGAACTAATTTTGAATCAAGATCTAAATGCCCAAGAAAAGCTGATTTTCAAAATGTGCTCCGGGTTGAACAAGGCAAGAACACATTAAATGAAGTGTGAAGCAGTGGGCAGTGCCACTCAATGGGGCAGAGCCCATCCAGTTCCCTGCGGCACCACCTCCTCCATCTGCCAGCTGACCAGCTCCACCCACAGGACCGCTGCCCCCCTGAGTCTGCAGTCAGCGGCCAGACACTTGAGCATTTGATAACTGGCTCACCCCGCCCCATTTCAGGGCTGCCAGACACTGAGAGGTGTTCCTCTCAGCAGCATGCAGTGTGGTGGCACTGCAGGAAGTTTGAAAGCAAGGTAGCATTGATTAGTCAACCCTTTACCAACGGTGTGTCTTGTCACCCAATCACGATCACAGTGATTCTGCAGGATAGCTTTTCTTCACTTTACAGATGAGCTCAGAGCGACTGGCTGAGTCTCAAGTACGAGCCAACTACTGACCCCGAGCAGAGATTTCAGTGTGGTCTACTGCCCACATGCTGCTGTAGAGCTTCAAACACGAGCAAGGCTCTGCTGCTAAAACCAGGAGAGTTTTGGAGATGCAGGTACAGAGGTACCGAGACAGCCCTGGGGGAGGCGAGGACTGACTTAGCCAGGTGTTAGAAGCCACACACAGCCCTCATGGTCGTGACTGCCACCTCTGACCTCTGCTGTATCTGTCCAGGTTCCTGTTGCCAGATATTTCACCCAGAATATTAGCGAATAAGCAGAAGGCCTCAGCCTGGACAAGAGTCTCTTCACTGCATTTCAACAGACCACATCACCTACAGTTTCACTTAACCAAATTGAAAACACCACCTGGAAGCGCCAAAAGGCAGGTGCATCCCAGGCTTCCCTGGTGGCTCAGCCCTAAGAGTCCACCTCCCAGTTGAGTTTGATTCCTGATCTGGGAAGATCCCTCACGCCTCGGAGCAACTAAGCCCGTGCGCCCCAACTACTGAGCCTGTGAGCTAGAGCCTGGGAGACAAAGCTACTGAAGCTCATGGCCCCTAGACCGGTGCTTCCACACAGAAGCCCCTGCAATGAACAGCCCACACCCCACAGCTATGGAGTAGGCCCTGCTTCACACAACCAGAAAAGGCCCATGCAGCAATGAAGGCCCAGCACAGCACACCAGAAAAGAAACGCCCATCCCTCTAATACATCAGCTGGAAATCTTCTCTAGACCTCGACACTCATCCGGCTCTAATCAATCCTTGGTTGGGAGGCTCCCTAAAGCTCCAGTGATCAAACAAGGCTGCCTCAGACATGGAAGTGCTGGAAAACCCAGGCCTCATGCACACACCCGTGGCCTGACCAGGAAGTATAGACAAAGTTCCCATCTCCCAGACTGTGAGCGCGCTCTCTGGTGCCTCAGATGGCAAAGAATCTGCCTGCAATGCAGGAGACCTGGGTTCATCTTGCTCCAGCCACTGTTGTGACAGGGCACGAGAGGGCAAGCAGACTGCAGCTGCGAAGCTGCGGATGGTGGAGGGCTCAGATGGAGAGCAGCACAGGCGCCCTGCTCGTGCAAGAAGCCGACCTCGGTGAACTGCGGAAGGCCCGCCACGCCGCCGCTGGGACTACCTCTGCCGCCAGACTCTCTTGGCCCAACAGCGGTCACGCAGCAGTGTCCTCCGGTGGAGACCAGAGTGGTCAGGCTCCAGACCGGGGTTCGTGGTTCATACCGCAGAGTACCTTCCATGGAAAACGCGGCAGTGAACACAAAAGCACCCCGACTGGCTGAAGGACGTGCGCTTCGCTTGCTGCAGCTGCCTCGGCCACCCCAGGCCCGCCTAGCAAGGTGTGTTTCCACAAGCACAAGATCAGAAACCCCAGTGTGAGAACACGAGTCTGTGAAGCTGAAGACACGCTGTGACCCTCACTACCATCACATGCAGCCTGCTTCGGAGGCAGAACCGACACCGCAGCTTGCTTCCAAAACCTTTACCCAGATCACAGGCAGTCAAGTTCATGGCCACGGTTAGTAGCGGAGGTGGAAACGAACAGATGGGAAGCTGTTACGTTCAATGTAATTTCTTTCAATTCTAAGGCAACAAGGATAATTAAATGTACATGAACCTTTGTAATTCAGAGCACAAGCTCTGGACTGAGTTGCTCTCAAATTATAACCACACCACTGGGGCCATGACCTTGCCTCCCTATCTCGGGAGTCACCCAGCATCTTACAAAATACTGCTCAGTCCCCACCCTGAGAAAGTCATGCCCAGTGCTAGCCTCTAATTCTAACAGAGATGTTGTCTAACACCTACTCTATTAAACTCTCGTTAGAAATGTTTTAAATGGTTGCAGCAGTTACATGAGTCCAATAAATAACATGCTCAAAATCTTCTGGACAACTAGAATTTCTACCAGGTTTTATAAGTGATAGAGTTAAGTTTAACAAGGACTGTCACAACCAGTACTAATACATAATTAAGGGAAACAGATCCCAAAACAGGGAACAGAGCAGAGATGGTATGAGTATACGCTACTGACTTCTCTCTCAGCCCCGAATTCAAGATTTTGCCTCTGACACTTAAGAGTGGACGACAATGTCTCATGAGAAGCCAGGCCTCGCCTGCTGATCGTGGAAGCCTCAAAGTCAAGGACAGCCCGTCCCATGCATAGCTTAACACATAAAATAGTCAAAACAACTCAGACACAACAGCTACCAACAGCCCAGACAAAATCCTTCAAGGCACTGCGTTCCCTGCAACTGCAACAGAAACCTATTTCTACCCAAAAAAATCAACTCTTCCTAAGTGGATGACACTCATTATTTACCAGAATCCTCCAAACCCTCAAGGGCACCATATCACTTAGTACAACTTGGTTTTGTTGAACCGGGGAGGACATTGTCATTTCTCCCAACTGTACACAAAGAACAGGAAACGCTAAAATCACCAGGTGAATGGGTGATAGATTACTGCCTTTTCAAGGGAAGTGCTTGTCATTTCAACGCAAGAGGTCAAGTTCTCTATCAGCAGTAAAACTGATGAAATGCAACATCACTGTTTCGTACTTGTGCCAGAAAACTAAAATTATCGTGATCTGTCACATGCTTAACATCTGAGACACACTTGTTTCATAAAAACATCAAAGGGTATCAAAGGGACTTCGCTGGCTGTCCCAGGTTAAAGACCCGAAGCTTCCAGGCCGGAGACACAGGGAAGTCAGATCCCACGTGGTGCGACTCAGCCAAAAGAATGATCCAACCACACAAGCAAAACAAAACCGAAAGCTTGACACCCTAAGGAAATGAACCGCGCTGGGGTTTCACCACCTTGGTGCTCTGGTGAGCACAGCGCTGTGTGACCCACCACCACACACTGACCAGATGACACGCGGTGAGCAGCACATGCAAGGCGAGGAAACCACCCGGCAGGATGAAGGGGCCAAGGAGCCCCCTTGGGAAGCTCGGGGCAGCAGCTACGGGCGGGGG
>SJYG01000305.1:1460687-1476289 GCA_006410535.1 Litocranius walleri | reverse complement strand
GGTGCGGCCCGGGGGCCTCCCCCCGGGGCCGAGCGCAGCGCCGCCGGAGCCGGCCCCGCGGCCGGCGCCTCTGGCTCGGGGGAGCCGGGCTGCCGGTCCCGCCTCGCAGCCCCTCCCGGATGGACGTCCCGCCCCGGGGGCGCGGGCGCGGGGAGGCCCCGCCGCCCCAACACGCCTGGCCACCCGCGAAGCGCGGGGCGGCCCCCGCCGCCGGCCGGCGTGTCCGCGGCCCTGCAGGCCTTGAGGGCTTCTGCAAGAGACACTGAACGGGGCGCGGACACGCCGTCACGGTGAAGTCAAGTGAAACTGTTGGAAGTACAGTGAGCCGTCACGGACCCTGGGTCTCATCTTGGAGAGGCTTTCATTAAAAACATGAGGAGAAACATGGAAGAGCTCCGGTCTCTTGAAGCCCGAAAAGGCCCTAAAATGCCCAGAGTCTCACACGAAACTGGTGCGCTCTGAGGTCTGCCTGCGGCCCGGGTTGGCCGTTACGGCCGGGAGTGTACTTTTCACTCTTTTAATGACTGTCCTACTCTTGGAAAGTGAGTGCTTGTGTCTATTCAGATGTTAAAATTGGGGTGACCAGTCCTTGTTTGCAAGACAGTTCGTGCCATCCGCAGGTGACTGCAGACTTGAGCTGTTCATCTGCCCCAGTCGCACCCCTGAATCCTAGTACCACGGCTGTAGGGCTTCTTACAGCTCGCGGTGAGGAGGTAGCGCAGCAGTGTGGTTAAGAGCTCGGGTGTTGAGAGGCTTAAACCTGGTTCAAATCGATCACTGCAAAGCACTTAGCAGAGCTGGGAGCAATTACTGGCGTGGATGGACTACTTTAAGGACCCATGATTTTAACTTGTGTTAATCAAGGCAACTTAAAATATTTTAAAATTCACTGTGAAAATGTCCAATTTCTAATAACGGTTGAACTGCCTCGCCCTTTCTGCACTGAGTTATCCATAACGCAATGGTACTTTGTGCTTCACTTCAGTTCAGTCGCTCAGTCGTGTCTGATTCTTCACAACCTCGTGAATCACAGCACGCCAGGCCTCCCTGTCCATCACCAACTCCCGGAGGTCACTCAGACTCACGTCCATCGAGTCCGTGATGCCATCCAGCCATCTCATCCTCGGTCGTCCCCTTCTCCTCCTGTCCCCAATCCCTCCCAGCATCAGAGTCTTTTCCAATGAGTCAACTCGTCACATGAGGTGGCCAAAGTACTGGTGTTTCAGCCTCAGCATCATTCCTTCCAAAGAAATCCCAGGGCTGATTTCCTTCAGAATGGACTGGTTGGATCTCCTTGCAGTCCAAGGGACTCTCAAGAGTCTTCTCCAACACCACAGTTCAAAAGCATCAATTCTTCAGCGCTCAGCCTTCTTCACAGTCCAACTCTCACATCCATACATGACCACAGGAAAAACCATAGCCTTGACTAGACGGACCTTTGTTGACAAAGTAATGTCTCTGCTTTTCAATATGCCATCTAGGTTGGTCATAACTTTCCTTCCAAGGAGTAAGCATCTTTTAATTTCATGGCTGCAGTCACCATCCACAGTGATTTTGAAGCCCAAGATAATAAAGCATTTTGTGCTTACATAGTTTCATTTCCAAGAAGCTTGCACAGCTTGTTTCCCCTCCCTGACTGATTATTCTTTGCAGTATCTTGAGGCAAGTTGTAGTGTGGTAACCACACTTACCTAGCGATTTCCTAAGGCCTACCAGTGAGTAAGTGTAACGCAGGAGGCTTTGTAGGAAGTCCAGCCTGGGTGCCTCCATGCCACACTAGGAGATGAGTTAAAATTGTCACAGGAACCAGAAATCAGTATTTTCTGACTTGATTTTGGTTCACCATTCCAACCAAAGTGCTGCCTAAAATATTCATTACACAAGGACTGAATGTTCCTAACATTTTTTTTAAAGGTGGGTGTGAACTAAAGATACTGGACATAATGTTCTTCTACACGTTTTAGAAGGCTTAAGGAGAGGAGGCAGCATGTGGCCTTTGCCCTTCGGCTCTGGGAGGAGCAGCCAATGGCTCTTTTCTACCTGGCATCCAGCTGTCTGTAATGATGATTTTTAACAGAGCCAGTCTGGTCATAAGTCATTCTGACTGTGGCCGAGAAGGTCTAGGATGAAGTGATTGTTGTTGCGTGGATATGCCCCTGGGCACACCTGTTCTTTAGTGATGTTTGAAAACAAAGGAAAGAAAAGGCTACCCCACTTAAAAGATAAACTGCCACCTGGATTTGAGGAGTTTTCTGTATTTCCCTCCCCTGAAAGTCTGCTTTCTCCCTTCCTGCCCTCCCGTGTCCAGTCTTCCCCAAGGTATTATACTCATCTCTGCAGGGGTTACACAGGTGAGTTGAGACAGACTGTGCCCTTGAAGATCTTGCAGGATGACAAGGGCCAAAAGAAAGTATTAAGTGTCCTCAGAGAGGACCAGCTGAGACGCTGTGATTCAGCATGATTCAGGGTTCCTTCAAATGAGCGCCAGTCGAGCAGCAGTAACTGCCAGCTCCTCATTTCCGCTTAGAATGCACAAGCCCTAGATCCTGTGGTTCAGTGGAGGTGATACTGTCTGTCCTTCTAAACCCTTCTATGTCTCGTTTTCCCTGCCAACGGGGAAAGAGCGCCACTTGAAGTGTGCAGCTCAGGTTGAGGAGAATGAACTGTTTCCACCTCTCATGTCAGCTTTTGATCCTGAAACAGGAGTTAGTCATATAGTGCTAATCATGCCTAATAGTTAACAGAGTTCTTATGACATGTGTGGGCGCTTGCTAAGTCACTTCACTCATGTCCACACTCTCTGCCACCCCGTGGACTGTGGCCCACCAGCCTCCTCTGTCCATGGGATTCTCCAGGCAAGAATACTGGAGTGGGGTTGCCATGGCCTCCTCAAGGGGATCTTCCCAACCCAGGGATCAAACCCATGTCTCGTATGTCTCCTGCACTGGCAGGCAGGTAATTTATCACTCATGCCACTTGAGAAGCCCCTGTTACAACAACAGTGCCTGGCATAAAGTAATTCCTTATAAAGGTACTGTCAGTCATTATTGTTATTATTTATTGAGTACTTACTCTATGCCGGGCATTGTTTATAACCTTTGTAATTTTTCACAGAACTCCCTTGAGATAAGTACTTTTATTATCCCTATGGGGAAATTAGTCCAGAGAATATAATCTGAGCAAGGTCACAGAGCAAATAAATAACTGGGCTGCCTTCAGACAGAGGCAGCCGGAGTGCTTCACACAAAGCTTCTGGCCTCCATAGTTATGGAGACCCAATCCTACAATTTCCCATAGACTTCTTAAAGTGACAGAGTAGGGAAGGACAGGTGATGACAAGGAACATAATGAAATACTGACTAATAGTTCAGTGAGCTTTCCATTGGCTGGCTTCCTCCTCTGTGACCTTAACAATGACACGATCTCTGCTTCTGCAAACTAACTGGTAAAAGAAAAACTTTATTTGCAAATAAGTTTTAAAAGTTTCAAAATAAAACCTTCATTTTTTTTTTCTTCCTAAAAGAAAAGTCGATGTAGTTACTTAAAAAAAGTAATTTCATATCAATAAAGGACAGAAATGGTATGGACCTAACAAGCAGAAGATATTAAGAAGAGATGGCAAAAATACACAGAAGAACTATACATAAAAGATCTCAATGACCCAGATAACCTCGAGGTGTGATCACTCACCTAGAGCCAGACATCTTAGAGTGTGAAGTCAAGCGGGCCTTAGGAAGCATCATGACAAACAAAGCTAGTGGAGGTGTTCCAGCTGAGCTATTTAAAATCCTAAATTCCAGCTGAGCTATTTCAAATCCTAAGAGATAATGCTGTTAAAGCGATGCACTCAATACGCGAGTAAATGTGGAAAACTCAGCCATGGCGACAGAGAAAAATATCAATAATCTCAGATACGCAGATGACACCACCCTTATGGCAGAAAGCGAAGAGCTGAAGAGCCTCTTGATGAAAGTGAAAGAGGAGAGTGAAAAAGCTGGTTTAAAACTCAACATTCAACAAAGATCATGGCATCCAGTCCCATCACTTCATGGCAAATAGATGGGGAAACAGTGGGAACAGTGACAGACTTTATTTTGGGGGGCTCCAAAATCACTGGATGGTGACTGCAGCCATGATATCAAAAGATGCTTACTCCTTGGAAGAAAAGCTATGACCAACCTGCTGCTGCTGCTAAGTCGCTTCAGTTGTGTCCGACTCTGTGCAACCCCATAGATGGTGACTCACCAGGCTCCCCCGTCCCTGGGATTCTCCAGGCAAGAACACTGGAGTGGGTTGCCATTTCCTTCTCCAAATATAGACAGCATATTAAAAAGCAGAGCCGTTAACTTTGTCAACAAAGGTCCATCTGGTCAAAGCTATGGTTTCCCAGTAGTCATTATGGATGTGAGAGTTGGACTATAAAGAAAGCTGAGCATCTAAGAATTGATGCTTTAGAACTGTGGTGTTAGAGAAGACTCTAGAAAGTCCCGTGGACTGCAAGAAGATCAAACCAGTCAGTCCTAAAAGAAACCAGTCCTGAATATTCACTGGAAGGACTGACGCGGAAGCTGAGACTCCATACCTTTGGCCTCCTAACGCGAAGCACTGGCTCATTAGAAAAGACCCTGATGCTGGGCAAGATTGAAAGCAGGAGGACAAGGGGATGACACAGGATGAGATGGTTGGATGGCATCACCAACTAGATGGACACGAGTTTGAGCAAGCTCTGGGAGTTGGTGATGGACAGCGAGGCCTGGCGTGCTGCAGTCCACGGAGTCACAGAGAGTCGGACAGGACTGAGCGACTGAACTGAATTTCGTATCAAGCACCTACATTGTTGAGTTAACCTTTGAAACGGAGTGAATAGCAAGAGAATGGTGTCTTTAAATTGCTTCCAAAGAGTATTTACAGGATGTCTTCAGTTGTGTTTTGAGAGAGTGTTATACAGTTTAACACTGGATCATGTAGTTCTCATAATCTGTAAAAAATAATGCAAGTGATTTTTAAAGGTTAAATTTTAAAAGAACTACTACATAATTTGGAGAAGGAAATGACAACCCACTCCAGTATTCTTGCCTGGGAAATCCCATGGATGGAGGAGCCTGGTGGGCTACAGTGCATGAGGTCTCAAAGTGCCAGAGATGACTGAAGTGACTTAGCACACACACACTGAATAACTGGCTAAATTAGGATAAAAAAATCTCAAAGGACATTTAGCCTAATCTCAGAGTATTCAGTCTAGTCTTCTCATCTTAAATTTACATTGAAAGGAGACCAATAGAGTTGCACAGAGTTCCTGCAAGTATATTGATGATTTTCAGTCATAAAAAAAGAATAAAATAATGCCACTTGCAGCAACATGGATGAATCCAGAGAGTATCGTATCAGTGAAGTCAGTCAGAAAGAGAAAGACAAATACCATATAATATCACTTATTGTAGAATCTAAACTATGACCAAGTGAACTTATGTACAAAACAGACAGGCTCACAGACACACAGGATAGACCTGTGGCTGCCCATGGGGCAGGGTTGAGGGAGGCATGGACTGGGAGATTGGGACAGCAGACACAGACTGGCACAGGCGGAGAAACTGACAGCAAGGCCCTCCCGGGTGCCCTCATTGCAGGCGGGCTCCTTACTACTGGCGCCACCAGGGAAGCCCATATACAGCACAGAGAACCATCGTCAGCACCCCGCGATGAGCCACGACACGAAGGACACGAGAGACAGTGCGCTAACGGAATCCCTGTGCTGCACAGCAGGGGGCCACGCAGCCTTGTAAATCAGCTATGCTTCCAGAAAGTGCATTTTTAATGTGAAAATATTGATTAAAAATTTTTTTGTGGTCATACCCACACCATGTAGGATTTTAGCTCCCAGACCAGGAATCAAACCCAGGCCTGTTGCTTTGGAAGCATGGAGATGTAACCACTGGACCACCAGTTCAGTTCAGCTCAGTTGCTCAGTAGTGTCTGACTCTTCGCGACCCCATGAATCGCAGCACGCCAGGCCTCCCTGTCCATCACCAACTCCCGGAGTTCACCCAAACTCTTGTCCATCGAGTCGGTGACGCCATCTAGCCATCTCATCCTCTGTCATCCCCTTCTCCTCCTGCCCCAATCCCTCCCAGCAGCAGAGTCTTTTCCAGTGAGTCAACTCCTCACATGAGGTGGCCAAAGTATTGGCGTTTCAGCTTCAGCATCAGTCCTTCCAATGAACACCCAGGACTGAGCTCCTTCAGAATGGACTGGTTGGATCTCCTTGCAGTCGAAGGGACTCTCGAGAGTCTTCTCCAACACCACAGTTCAAAAGCCATCAACTCTTTGGCATATCTGAGGTCACTGATATTTCTCCCTGCAATCTTGATTCCAGCTTGTGCTTTATCCAGCCCAGCATTTCGCATGATGTGCTCTGCCTATAAGTTAAATAAGCAGGGTGACAATATACAGCCTTGATGTACTCCTTTCCCAGTTTGGAACCAGTCCTTTGTGCCATGTCCGGTTCTAACTGTTGCTTCTAGACCTGCATACAGATTTCTCAGGAGACAGGTAAGGTGATCTGGTATTCCCATCTCTTTAAGAATTTTCCACAGTTTGTTGTGATCCACACAGTCAAAGGCTTTGGCGTAGTCAATGAAACAGAAGTAGATATTTTTCTGGAATTCTCTTGCTTTTTCTATGATCCAGTGGATGTTGGCATTTTGATGTCTGGTTCCTCTGCCTTTTCTAAATTCAGCTTGAACATCTGGAGGTCTTTAGTTGACATACTGTTGACGCATGGGTTGGAGAATTTTGAGCATTACTTTGCTATCATGTGAAATGAGTGCAATTGTGTGGTAGTTTGAACATGCTTTGGCATTGCCTTTCTTTTGGATTGGAATAAAACTGACCTTTTCCAGTCCTGCAACCACTGCTGTGTTTTCCAGAATTGATGACATATTGAGTGCAGCACTTTAACAGCATCATCTTTTAGGATTTTAAATAGCTCAGCTGGAATTCTATCACTTCCACTAACTTTGTTTGTAATGATGTTCCTAAGGCCCACTTGACTTCGCATTCCAGGATGTCTGGCTCTAGGTGAGTGATCACACCCATCGTGGTTATCTTTTTTTGTATAATTCTTCTGTGTATTCTTGCGATTTCTTCTTAATATCTTCTGCTTCTGTTAGGTCCATACCTTTTCTGTCCTTTATTGTGCCCATCTTTGCATGAAACCTTCCCTTGGTATCTCTAATTTTCTTGAAGAGATCTCTAGTCTTCCACATTCTATTGTTTTCCTCTATTTCTTTGCACTGATCACTTAGGAAGATCTTATCTCTCATTGCTATTCTTTGGAACTCTGCATTCAGACGGAGTTTGCATTCAGATGGATGTATCTTTCCTTTTCTCTTTTGCCTTTCACCTCCCTTCTTTTCTCAGCTATTTGTAAGGCCTCCTCAGACCCATTTTGCCTTTCTGCATTCTTCTTCTTGGGGACGGTTTTGATCATCGCTTCCTGTACAGTGTCATGAACCTCTGTCCACAGATCTTCAGGCACTCTTATCTATCAGATATAATCCCTTGAATGTATTTGTCACTTTCACTATATAATCGTAAGGATTTGATTTAGGTCATGCCTGAACAACCTAGTGGTTTTCCCTACTTTCTTCAATTTAAGTCTGAATTTTCCAAGAATGAGTTCATGATCTGAGCCACAGTCAGCTCTATGCTGACTATATACAGCTTCTCCATCTTTGACTGCAAAGAATATAATCAATCGGATTTCTATATTGGCCATCTGGTGATGTCCATGTATAGAGTCATCTCCTGTGTTGCTGGAAGAGGGCGTTTGCTATGCCCACTGTGTTCTCTTGGCAAAACTGTTGGGCTTTGCCCTGCTGCATCTGGTGCCCGAAGGCCAACCTTGCCCGTTATTCCAGTATCTCCTGACTGCTACTTTTGCATTCCAGTTCCCTGTGATGAGAAGGACATCTTTTTGTTTGTTTGTTTTTGGTGTTAGTTCTACAAGGTCTTGTATGTTTTCACAGAACTGTTCAACTTCAGCTTCTTTGGCATTAATTGTTGGGGCACAGATGTGGATTTCTGTGATATGAATGGTTTGCCTTGGAAACGAACAGAGATCATTCTGTTGTTTTTGCCGTGCCGTCCTTCAGGGGAATCTTCCCAACCCAGGGACCAAAGGCAGGTCTCCCACATTGTGGGCTAATTCTTTACCATCTAAGCCATCAGGGAAGCCTGAGCCACCAGGGATTTATCCATGTCCATTTCCCTAATGGAGGGTACTTGTTATTCCCACTCTTTTATACAGTGTTGTAAAAAGCACCCTGTGTACAGGTCTCCTGGGGCACATGAGGGAGGGTGTCTGCAGGGCATAGAGACCCAGGGAGAGGTGTTGACAGTGAACAGGCTGTGTTTACACTTCGCAGGTTGCCTGCCATGACCCTCAAACTGAACACACCAAACGACACTCCCAGTCACAGAGGGTATGGGTGCTGCGTTTCTGTCATTGCCGAGACTCTGTATTGTGAGATGGTTTGATTTTTGCCAATCTGACGGGTGAAACCTAGGGTCTCTCGTTTGCTTTTATTGAGATCACTGTAGATTCGCATGTGGTTGAAAGAAATAATACAGACAGATCAGATGTGCTCTTTCCCCGATTTCTCCTAATGGTGACATCTTGCAGAAGTACAATACAGTATCGCAACCCAGATACTGAAGTCACAAAGCCCACTGACTTGGCTCAGCTTCCCTCAGTTTTCCTGGATTCTGTGCGTGCGTGTTGTGTACGCGTGTCGCACGCGTAGGTCTGTGCACCCATCTCTGCCATCAGGAGCTGAAGGGCTGCAATGCTGAGTTCAAGCAGAACTCGAAGACACAGATCAGACTGTGATGCCTATCCCCTGGGAGGAGCCAGGGCTGCCTCATTTCTGAGCTAGTGTTTCTCGACTGCCTTCTCTCGGCTGCTGCTTCCCCTGAAGGTGCTCACCCGCTGGGGCCTGTTCACGGGCACTCATCGTGGTCAGGCCTCCATCACAGCGCGGCTTCGGCCAAAAATGGCTCCCTTTATGTCAGCAAAGCCAGGTCTGCTTCCCTTTCTCCAGGGACCCCTCGACTCTTCTGGTTACACAATCTCCGACCGTCACAAATAAAGCTGCTGCTAACATTCGTGAAAAGGTCTTTGCGTGCACGTCACTTCCATCCAGGCTGCGGCCCTCTTCATGCGGTGCTTCCCCATCTCCGTGAGGCTCTGGAGGCTATTCAAGCTTCCTCCTGTGAGAATGGCTGATTTCGCTCATTTCTGCTACTTTCTTGTGGCCCTTCTCTGATACACTTGAAAGAATTCCCTTTTCTGTATACCAGTCCTTTGTCAGTTACACAAGGTTATCTTTGTTGACAGTTCGGTGATCGCTGTTTCTCAGCGTGACATAAAGACTGGGAATTGATAAAGAACTTCTGAAACATGGATCTGGATACTGATGAAAGGACAGACGGGTTTTGTTCAGGCCGCCTACATTGAACCTGGGGAGACAGCTACACGCACCACCACCCCCCATGGTCTGTAGCAGCCCCTCTGCCTGTTATATATGCCAAGAATATGCTCTAACAGCAGCAAGGCTCACAGCCTGTGCCTGCTGCAGGGCGAACGCCAGGCATCTTCACGTTTTGGTCTCATTCAAAGGAGGCATTTGGACGCACATTGCTTCACAAACCCCTGCTTTTCAGCATCGCGACCCGCCCTGGAAAACTGCTGGCTCCATGATGTCCTTCCTTCTGCGTGCTGCCGCTCGCCCCGGTGCTGCAGCCAGCTTAGAACCCTGACTCACCTCCGGCCCGCCACCGAGAATGCTGGTGACGCTGGCACGGTCGGTGCTCTCCAAGTGACTTGATGGGGGAAACAGCTTCTGGACAAGCCCAGGCCAGCGCGATCTCAGGTGCCGGGGGTCCTTTTCTAAGCATCTCGTCGCTCAGCCTCTCGCTCTTCCTGCCTGGGCAGGAGTGAAGGCCATGCCCCCGCAGCCCTGGCCGTGACGCTGTGCACTAGCCGAGCTGGCACAGCCTGCGCTCTCCTTCTCAGCTCAGCAGGCAGTCCCTCCCGTCTGCACCGGAGTCCTGGCTGGGGCGCGGTACCCCCAGCGCAGCGGTCTGCAGACCCAGGTCAACAAGTCCAAAGTCAGCTTGCCCTTCGGTACATTACCCTGTAAAGCATTCACTGACCGAAATTATCTTCACTGGTTTCCCTTACGCATGTCATGCTCATACAACTCTGCGACCCCATGGACTGCAGCTCGCAGGCACCTCCATCCATGGGATTCTCCAGGCAAGAGTACTGGTGTGGGCTGCCATGCCCTCCTCCAGGGGATCTTCCCAACACAGGGATCGAACCCGGATCTCCTTCATTGGAGGCAGACTCTTTACCACTAGCGCCACCTGGGAAACCCACTCAAAGGTCTGTGGTGAAGATCAAATAGATAAAATATACGAAAATGCTTTGCAAATTCTACCATGTTTTTTGGCCTCACACATGTCATGGAATTCTTTTTTGTACACTAATTTATTATAAATAACGGAAATATTTTGGTCACTTGAATAAGTAATCATAGCATTTCTATTGCACTTGAAGAGTGATTAGAAGTAATTTTTCTCTTTGTTTAGGGGTTGGTTTCCTCATTTGATGCAATAAGAGTTCTTAAGGGTCTAAAAGCTACTGATGCTGAAGATTTATCCAAAATGAAGTTTGCTTTGGGGGGCACAGCATTCAGAGACAGCTCTGGACCAAACTGAAATGAGTGGTGAATTTGATCATCCCTCTGCTTCCTGACTTCTTTCTGGACACGCCCCAACCACATCTAGTTTCCAGGGCCGCTTCCTTCTCTCTTCCAGGCTGATCAGCCCATTCCATCAGGGGCTAGAATGTCATTTAGTATGCTAGGATAATAATAACCTCATTTACATAGTATTTCATAAAATAATAAAACTTCATTAAGAATTTGGTGTGAGAGGATCATGTCCCTCACTCTGCTGGGCAGTTCCAGCTTCGCTCCGTTATTTAGCTGCCGTCTTATTCTTTGAACCTACGAGGTTTAGAAACCTTATCAATTCTAGCACCACCTCCCTAGACAGGCTCTAGAAATGTTTTTTTTTTAATGAAAGTAGCTGGCTGATTTATTTATTCGGCTGTGCGGGGTCTTACTCGTGGCACACGGGGTCTTCTATCTTCATTGCAGCATGTGGGATCTGGTTCTCTGACGGGGGATCGAACCTGGGCCTTTTGCCTTGGGGGCATGACGTCTTAGCCACTGGGCCACCAGGGAGGTCCCAGGATCTGAATATTTAAGTAGGAGGCATTAGCATTCTGACCTGCTGCTTTTCACAGGCGAGCTGCCTGGATGCTTTCACGTGGTCCGTGGCAGGGCATCGACTGCAATTGGGTTGCGTGGTAATAAAACCTGCTCTCAAGCCTTTTCAATCCTTCCAGCACCAAAGAGAAGTCTCAGCTGGGTGCTTACCAGCATTTAGCTCCCCTGTGACACTGCCTAGCCTTCTGGAATGAGGGGCGCCTTGGTCAGGTGCCCATCCTGGGTGTTATCCTTTTACTGTGATAACATAATATGCGAGGTAGACTGTTTCCTCACTTGTGTGGTAGAGTCAGCTCTTTTTGTCTTTTTTAGGCATACACACATATTTTATTTTCTGGCAGAACCACCTGAGAGAAAGTTGCAGACTCTGCACATTGTGTTTACAGAGATAACTGACATGTAACATTATACTGGTTTCAGGTGTATATCATAATGATTCGATATTTGCATACATCAGAAAATGATCACCACCAAAGTCAAAAGTCTAGTTAGCATCCATCACCACACAGTTACTCGTTTTCTGTGTGTGTGATGAGACTTTTAAGGCCTGTTCTCTTGGAGGGGTAAATCAGAAGTCTGGGATTAACATACGGACTACCATATATACACGATACACAGCCAACAAGGGCCCACTGCACAGCACATGGAACCGCCATCAAAACTTAGTAGCAGCCTCTATGGGAAAAAAGTCTAAAAAGTAGAGATGTGTGCACATGTACAACTGGACCACTTTACTGTGTACCTGAAACTGACGCAAGATAGTAAATCAATTACACTTCAATAAAATTTTTTTTAATTCTTACCAAAAATTAAAAAGACTTATCAGGACCCCCCGCCCCCGCAGCAATGGTCCAGTGGTTAAAGGATGCAGGTTCTACCCCTCGTTGGGGAACAAAGATCCCGCATGCCACACGGCACAGCCAAAATTAAAAAAAGAAAAGACATTCTCTCAACAACTTTCAAATATGCGATGCAGTGTCATTAACTATAGGGTTTCTCTGACGGCTCTGCATGCAGGAGAAGTGGGTTCGATCCCTGGGTCGGGAAGATCCCCTATAAGAGGAGATGGGAACCCATTTCACTATTCTTGCCTGAAAAAAATCCCATGGACAGAGAAGCCTGGTGAGCTGTGATCTGCGGGGTTGCAAAGAGCAACACACACCTGAACACACATGCCTCTGTAACTGTGTTCAACATGCTATCCGTTATGTTCCCGGGACATTTATTTTATGATTGGAAGTTTGTACCTTTTGACCAGCTTCACTGATTTTCACCAAGCCACTCCCCGCAAACCCAGCAACCCCCAATGTGTTCTCTGTTTCTATGAGCTCAATTTCTTTTTAACTCTACATATGAGAGCTCATACAGTAGCTATCTTTCTATGATTTATTTCACTGAGCATAAAGCCCTCAAGGTCCATCCATGTTATTACAAATGGCAGAATTTCCTTCTCTTTTTTAATGCCTGAATAATATTCTGTTGTTTATAGGAATATAATCTCCTTATGCAATCATCTGCCAAAAGACACTTAGGTTGCTTCTGAAAGCTCCTTCTTAAAATAAGAATAAAATGTGAGTCACCCTGAAAATACGATGCAGTAAATGGGAGCAGATAGCGTGTGCCAGCTGCTCAGGTGTGTCCGGCTCTCTGCGACCCCATGGACTGTAGCTCACCAGGCCTCTCTGTCCATGGGGTTCTCCAGACAAGAACACTGGAGTGGGCTGCCATTCCCTTCTCCAGAGGCTCTTCCCGACCCAGGGGTGAAACCTGGGCCTCCTGTGCTGCAGGTGGATTCCTTACCATCTGAGCACCAGGGAGGCCCAAGTGAGACCAGAGGGAGAGAGGAACTGCACAGGCATGAACAGTCATAGGGGCAGAGGGATGTGACAAAAACGGCGTCGGGGGCGTGCCAGTGGAGCCAGTGTGGGAGCCCCGGGAAGCCCTGAGCTGCCCCTGGAGGACAGCCGTCTGCGGGGCTGCTGCGCGGGGCTGGGGAGGGCAGCGCCCCCAGAAGCGGCTGTGGAGAGGCTCACCCCCGAATGCAGTGTATGCTGGAAAAATTCAGTGTGGGTGGCAGCTCTTTTTGACACAGGCAGCATCTTAAGTGCAGACTAACAGTCTGATTGTGTGTGTGTGTGCACGCAGCACCTCACACACCTTTCATGATTGGAAGATTGGAAGAATAACACAGTGCTGTAAGCCCCTCTCAAACAACCCAAGGGTGTTTCTGCCTCGAGGGGATCTGAGACGCCACTGCAGGCAAAGGTCTGTCGTTGCTTTTCTCTTGTATGCCGTTCTCACACTCCCTTTCCCAGCCCACCATCGTCCCAGGACGCTCAGGTAGTGGCCCGCTGGACAGGACCCGCAGGCCCCTCCGCTGCAGAGGTCAGGGGCGTTCACCAGCGGGCTTAGCTCTTCCAGAGTTTCTTCCACGGGTTCCTCTTGGAGACCCCGTTAAATCCTTCGTGGTGGAGTCCATAGAGGCTGACAAATACAGTCTCCTCAAGGCTCTCCACGTACTAACCACAGACTCTTACTTTTTCCTTCCACAATCTTTTAAGACCTTTGTACGTTCTTCTATGAAGGACAGCTGGGTTTACATAGGGACATAAGTTTACATACGTCCCTGTTACATAAGGACATAAACAATGAAACTGTAGTTTAAGATCTGCAAGGAGGGGGAAGAAAGGAAATCTGAAAAATCAAGTCACAGGGAACTTTTGAAAAAGCAAGTGTTAGTTTCATTGCTGCTGCTAAGCCACTTCAGGATTCTAAGCGGTAGACCCTCCAGGGTCAAGGGCAGGCGAGATGAACTGTGGTTCACAGAAGCAGCGCCTGGCCATGGGCCTCACTGGGTGAACAGGCTTCACTGTCCCTCGATGCAACACTCCTGAGGCTGCCCAACTGCCCACGGGCCTCAGAGCCAGCATTTCTCAGATCTCACTAGAAAGCTGCTAAGACTGGGCATCTTCCACAGGCCGTTCCTGTTTCCAGGTCCCTTCCAACATCATTCCAGTGACGTTACTGGCATGGGTTTTATGATGATACAGCAAGCAGTGTGGAATATCCGGAACTGGTGTTAATACAAATGGGTTTTCAAGAGAACGTTGACACTTTGCTCACCCGAGGGTTTGACTTTAGAATAATCTATCAGAAGCACTGTTTGCACTGTGAAGTGCTATCCGTTTGTTAGTTATGATCATTACAACATCAGAAAACAGCCAAGGACCTCACAAGGAGACCGCACCAGGTCAGTTCACTCTTTGTGACCAAGCACCGATTCTTCAACATTTGGGGCCAGTTAATCACTTTGGCAAAAACCTCAAGACCTGCCGTCTCATTCACTCTCACCATCAACTGCAGACTTATGAGAAGAAAGGGGGAAGATGGAGCCGCTCCTGACACCCAGATGTGCCACAGAAGCCCCGCTTACAGTGCACGGTTCACGGGTGCTAGTGCTCCCAGCGAGCCTGAGCAGCCCCACCCCTGCCGGGGATTCCCTGCGGCCGGCACTCACTTCACGCTCTCCTGGTCTTGCCTTTTCCGGAGCCGCAGAGTCAAAATCTCACATTTTGCAGCGTTTCCGGATTGCTCTCTCACTGGTCACACGCGCTTCCTTTTGGTCACAGCTTCTCGCGGCTCTTCAGCGCCGACTCACACTCTTCTGTGGCCGGCACGAGCCGCGGTCGGCGTACCCACTCGCTTACTGCACGAGGCACGGCTGCTCCCGCGTTTCGGCAATTATAAATAAATATGCTACAAACGTCTGTGTGCGGGTTCTTCTGTTGACACATGTTTTCAGCTCCTTTGGGGAAATACCAGGGCGCGTGACTCGCTGCTGGATCGCGTGGGAAGAGTACGCTCGGCTCTGCGAGAATCTGCCCCTGCCTTCCCGCCAGCAGCGCGAGGCAGCCCGCGCCGCTCCGCACCCCCGCCCGCGCGGTCGGCCGCTGCCGGTCTCAGCAGAGCGGGAGCCCCACTCGTCAGTGGGTCCGCTCCGGCTGCACGCCGGCGGTACGCCGGCGGTCTCCGGTGCGGAGGGCAGGGGACACTGCGTCACGAGGCAGGCTGCTCGCCGGGCGGCTTCTCAGGTCGCGGGCCACGGGCTGCAGACTAGAGGGCTCAGGGGCTGCGGCAGCGCAAGCTCAGCGCCCCGAGGCGCGAGGGGGCCCCCAGGCCAGGCCCGCGCCCCCGCGCCCCCGCGCCGAGCGCCCCCGCGCCCACGCGCCGAGCGCCCACGCGCCG
>SJYG01000305.1:1446053-1459411 GCA_006410535.1 Litocranius walleri | reverse complement strand
GCGCCCCCGCGCCGAGCGGCAGGGCCGGGCGCCCGCCGGGCCAGTCCTCCCCGGCCTCCCCGGCCCGGCGCGCAGCTCCCGGGGGGCGCCCGGCACTGCGCGCCCCTCACCGCGGCCAGCTCTGCGTGTTCTTCGCGGAGGCGCCTATTCAGCTGTGGGCTCATTTTTAAATCCAGTTGTTCTTTCTCTTATGGTTGAGTTTTAAGAATTCTTTGTATATTCAGAAGATCTAAACGTTTCTCTGAGACCTCTTGAACCCATGTGCTACCTAGAAGTGTGTCGTTTAATCTCCAAGTATCGAGGGGCTTTCCAGCTCTCTCTGTTACTCGTTGCTACTTTAATCCCACGTGGCCGGGGAGCAGGCCGGGACCACGTCCCCACCCCGTGTCACACAGAAGAGTCTCCGCCCCGAGTGCTAACCTCACTCAATCTGCAGCGTCGGAGCCAAGCCTGACTGGAACTCTAATCTGGAAGGTTTACTCATCCAAAAAGAGAAAAGTCCAAATCTCCACCTCCCTATGTTTTAAGCTGATTTATACCATTTAAATTAAAAGGCTCAGTGTTCAGTAAAGGAAAACTAAGCAGATTTCTGTTTAATGAGCCAGGGCCTAAATGTACCAAGCTCCAGGGATTTGGACTACATTCTCCTTTTGAATTTTTTTACTGGGGTAAAATATAGCTGAGTAAAATTTACCTTCTCGACCGTTTTCCAGCACACAATTCAGCGGTGTAAAGTCTATTGACACCACTCTGCAGCCATCAATGCCATCCGCCTCCAGAGCTTTCTCATCCCCCCACTCTGAGCCTCTGCCCCCATTACACACTGCCTCCCCAACTCTGCCAGGAAGCCCCCACCCACCACCCTACCTTCTGTCTCCATGGATTTGACTGCTCTAAGGACCTCATGCACACAGTATTTGTCTTTTTGTGACTGGCAGAATTTCCTTTCTTTTTACATCTCTATCTGAATTTTTATTTCTCCATTTTGTTTCAAATTAAAACTTCAACAGTACAAGTCAGTGCTGATTTAGCAAGTGAACGTGCTGTGCAAAGCTGGCCCAAAGAGAGCACAACCAGCGTCTCCAGACACTGCTGCCTTTGCAAGGACGGTCATTTGCTCACGGAGCTCAAACCTCTCTATTGACCGTGGCTGGGAAGTGGCAGAGCATCACTTAGCGTTATTATTATTATTTGCCAAAAGAGAATCTAAATTGTGCTGAATCAGAGCAACTGTACACGTTGTCCACTGTTAGAGATTTCACTTTATCAGGCAGGCTCGGAGATTCTCAGCCTGTGCCCTGCAACTGTGCTTCCGAGAAACAGATACAAATGAGTTGGCAGCGTCCATAAACAAAATATCTCAAGCCCTCCTAATCTAGGACAAGGCAACTAATATATTAATAAGCTGTGGTTTGTACTGCATTATACAACTCTTTATGAAAGGTGAGCATTAATTGAGGCAAGGAAATTTCCAGTCTATAGGAAAATGACACTATATCAAATAGCTAATGATTTATTCTTATAACTTAAAATTCTACTATATATACTCTTTTCGTATAATATTTTCTAAATATGGTAATTTTATCACCTCTTCCTATTGTAAATTTATCTAACCAAAAATTCAAAAGCAATAACTGCTGGTGCACTAAGGAAAATATCCAACCCCAAACCACTGCTTTCTTACACACTGTTATCACCTTAAAATGTGCTTGCAGTCCACACATTCATGTATACATTATACATATTTATACTATTACGAAGAATATGTAAAAATGTCCCTATGGATGTAAAAATGCCTGGTATTTACTGGTTTTGACCGAACTGAAAAGACCGCCTCCAAGTGTATAAATTGCGACAAATAAAAGCTGCCTTGATGGTTTTATCAACATCCACCACAGCAGGGAAATTCAAGACAAAATAAACACTGTTAGTTAAAAACGAGCGATTTCCCTGGTTGTGCAGCAGACAGGAATCTGTTCGCCAATGCAGGGGATGCGGGTTCAGTCCTTGGTTCAGGAAGATCCCACACGCCGTGAGGAAACACGAAAGCTGAGAATACCACAAGCACTGCGAAAACACAGTATGTAATCAAGTTCTTCTACTCCAACTATCAAGACAGTCTTCTGAAAATAGGATCTCAGATTTCACATCTCCCGACATTCTCCATAAAGCAACAAGCTCAGAAAACTTCATGGATTGGCTGCTGGTCACCTAGCCAGGACGCCAACCCTTCCCCCAGGTGCAAGCAGGAGAAAAAACACAAGACAGAAACGTGCTGGAAGAGGGGGGATCTGTTTTGCTGAGCAATTTTTTTTTTTGAACAATTTTATACAGTGGGTTGCATTCTGCTTAAGGAGAAAGGCAATCACTACTGACTTGGTGTCAGAATATTCGCTGTCAGAGTTAAATACTGACACCGAAAAGAAAAGAAACCCTCAGGTATGGCATTGAAGTAGCCCAGAAATAAGCAGTTCACACAGGAGGAGTGATTTCCTAGCCCCTGAAAAATACTACAGCAGGCCAGGAGGGAGGTGGCTTGGGGAAGGTTATTTTTTTCCAGCCTTGCTCCCAACCGTGGAGGAGCCCTTGTACAATATCCCTGGGAATGTAAAATGGTGCGGCCACTGTGGAAAACAGTTTGATGGCTCCTCAAAAAGTTAAACATAGAACTACTGTATGACCCGGGCATTCCATTCTGAGGTATACACGCAAGCAACTGAAGACATTCAAAATAAATACGTGTAGGCCAGGGCTCACTGGAGAAACGTTTGCAGCAGCCAAAAGGTGGACATGACCCAAGTGTCCATCAACAGATGATGAATAAATGAACAGTGACACAGATACTCAACAGAATGTTACTCAGCCATAAAACAGGAATGGAGGCAGAAAATGAAGAGCTTACAAGGAGGGGAAGGAACCGGAGCCGCCTTGAACTGCTGGGGGAATGTGAAATGGCGCAGTCGCTGTGGAAAACACTTTGCTGGTTCCTCAAAGAATTGAACATAGAATTACCTTACGATCCAGCAATTCCACTTCTGGTATATACCCGAGACTATTAAAAGCAGGGAGCTGAATGCATGCTTGACATCAGCTGTTCATAGCAGCACTGTTCACAGTAGCCAAGGGGTGGACGCCCACCCAAAGATCCAGCGGTGGCTGAACCATAAAACAGAGTGAGAGGATAAACAGTGGGTAAACCAATATCCTGCCTTAAAAATGAGCGAGATTCTGGCACATGCTGTAACACGGATGAACCTCAGAAGACACTAAAAGTGAAAGGTGCTTTTAAAAGGCTTTTAAAACCCTTCAAAGTCAAAGTCACTCAGTTGTGTCAGACCCTTTGTGACCCCATGGACTGTACAGAACACTGGAGTGGGTAGTCGTTCCCTTCTCCAGGGATCTTCCCAACCTAGGGATCGCTTCTCCAGGGATCTTCCCAACCTAGGGATCGAACCCAGGTCTCCCATGTTGCAGGCTGATTTCTTTACCAGCTGAGCCACAAGGCAAGGCCCTAAGAGACATTACACTCAGTGAGATGAGCTGTCACAGAAGAACAAACACTGCTCGACTTCACTTAGATGCGGTCCCCAAAGGAGTCAAGTTCACAGAGACAGACAGTAGAATGGGGGTTGGCAGGGGCTGGAGAAGTGGCAGAGGTGGGAGAAGTCAGAGGTGGGGAAAGATGAAAAAATTCTTAAGATGGACTGGTGATGGTTAGACAACCACATGAATCTACTTAGGACCACTTATTGAGCACTCCACAAATGGTTAAGTGGCAAACTTTATCTTCCGTGTATTTCACCAAAATGAAAACAAAAGCATGATATATTCAGCGCGCGCGCGCGCACACACACACACACACACACACACACACACAAGGATGGAGTTCCGATGCGCTCGCTAACACAGGCAAATCTTGGAAACATTCGTAAGTGAAATACGCTGGACACGAGGAACAAATACTACACGACTCCACGTGCGTGAACTACCTGTCTTAGGCAAATCCACAGAGGCACCAAGCGGATGAAAGGTTACTGGAGGCTGGTAGCAAGGCAGAGTGGGGAGCTCTTGCTTCACGGACAGAGTTTTAGACGGAAAAGTTTAGAAGCAGATAGTGCTGATGGTTGCACAATGCTGTAATTAATGCCACTGAACGGCACAATTTAAAACACTGAGAATGGCCAACTCTATCTATCTATCTTTCCCCCCAAAATGAACAAGCAAACAAAAGCAAGCAAGCAGAAGTCCCTCAGTGGCAGCAGAGCTCTGCGGAAATTACCGCGCACGCCCACCTGGTGGGCGCGGGCCTCCTCTGCTTTCCAGGCTCCTCGCTGCTCCTGGCTGACGCCCAGTCCTTCTGGCCCAGCTCCACTGGGCCTTCGCCAGTTCCCAGTCTGAGAGCCTTGCCTCCTCCAGTGAGGAACTGGTCGCTCCTGCACCACCTACTGCCCCACCCTGCCCCCACCAAGGCCTCAGCTCTGAGTCATCTGGGCTCTCGCTGGGTTGTCTGCTTGGCAATCGTATGAACTCTGAGAGGTAGGAGAGACAGCAGAGGCAGGGCTGGCCAAGGTCACGGCTTGGGACACAGAAAGGCCAGTGGACTTGGCGTCAAGAGGGCAGAGGTCCTGGTCTCCTCTGCCACCAGCTAACAGAGTGGCCGCGGACCAGCCACTGTGCCTCTCTGTTTCCTCGTCTGTAAAATGAGAGGGCCGCACGGGGATCTCCAAGACCGTTCTGAGTTCCAGGCTGTGGGGACTGAGTTCAAGCACAAAATACAGCAAGACAGAAGCAACCTTCTTCAAAGGAGAAAGTTTTCCTGACATTTTCAGCTGATGAGTTTATTCCCATCAGGGCACCTGGGGCAGGCTTTAAGGTTTCTTGAGACATAAATGAAAAAAAAAAAAAATTTAATGCACCCAAGTTAAGAGTTTTGAGGCTGAGTTACGCAATAATTTCAGGACTCATTACAGTATTCGGATTTTCCTAGAGGAACTACCCAGAGCTGACACCAGTTGCTCTTTCTACTGTTTCCCACAAACGCAAGGCTGAGACCCTGGAGGGATCTGGGTGCTGTGATGCATCACAGAATGCAGAAGCAACTAGGAGGGGTCAACAGGACAGGTGTGGCAGCGGGACACCGCCGCGACTCCCCGCGGCGGCACGGCGCGCCGCCAGTCACAGCTGCACAGCTCCCCTCGCTGAGCATCCAGAAGCGGCTGAAGGCGGCACTTCCACGGGGCCCAGTGGTTAAGAATCCACCTTGCAATGCAGGAAAAGCAGGTTTGATTCCTGGTCGGGGAACTAAGATCCCACGTGCCCCAGGGCAGCAGGGCCCGTGCCGAATGCTTCTGGGCATTATCCTAACGAGATATTCAGAGATGTGCACAGCTGTCGACTGAGAAGCACGTTCAGTGAGGACGGCTGTTACAGACTGCATGTTTGCGCCCTCTCAAAATCCACACTGAAACTCTAATCAGCAATGTGATACTGAGAGTACTGGGCTGTGGAGCCTTTCGAAGGTAATGAGCTCAGAAGGGTGGAACCTCTTGAGGAGGATCAGTGCACCTATGGCTTCCCTTGGGGCTTAGATGGTAAAGCATCTGCCTGCAGTGCAGGAGACGCGGGTGCGATCCTTGGGTCGGGAAGGTCCCCTGGAGAAGGAAATGGCAACCCACTCCAGTATTCTTGCCTGGAGAATCCCATGGAAGGAGAAGCCTGGTGGGCTACAGTCCTCGGGGTTGCAAAGAGTCGGACACGACTGAGCAACTTCTCTTCTGAGTGCATTTATAAGAAGAGGCCAGAGAGTGAGCAGGTTCCTTTTCTGCTCTCTGAGAGTACAATGAGAGGAGAGCTGTCTGCAAACCAGAAAGTGGCCCCTCAGCAGACCCCAGCTCTGCCAGAACCTTGATCTTGGGTTGTCAGCCTCCAGAACAGTGAGAAACAAAAGCCTGTTGTTTAAACCAGCCAGGTAGTTACAGCAGCTCAAATAAGACCGAGGTCACTGTTTACAATAGTGAAAATGAAGAAACAATCCACACGTCATTCGCAATAATTTCAGGACTCATTACAGTATTCGGATTTTCCTAGAGGAACTACCCAGAGCTGACACCAGTTGCTCTTTCTACTGTTTCCCACAAACGCAAGGCTGAGACCCTGGAGGGATCTGGGTGCTGTGATGCATCACAGAATGCAGAAGCAACTAGGAGGGGTCAACAGGACAGGTGTGGCAGCGGGACACCGCCGCGACTCCCCGCGGCGGCACGGCGCGCCGCCAGTCACAGCTGCACAGCTCCCCTCGCTGAGCATCCAGAAGCGGCTGAAGGCGGCACTTCCACGGGGCCCAGTGGTTAAGAATCCACCTTGCAATGCAGGAAAAGCAGGTTTGATTCCTGGTCGGGGAACTAAGATCCCACGTGCCCCAGGGCAGCAGGGCCCGTGCCGAATGCTTCTGGGCATTATCCTAACGAGATATTCAGAGATGTGCACAGCTGTCGACTGAGAAGCACGTTCAGTGAGGACGGCTGTTACAGACTGCATGTTTGCGCCCTCTCAAAATCCACACTGAAACTCTAATCAGCAATGTGATACTGAGAGTACTGGGCTGTGGAGCCTTTCGAAGGTAATGAGCTCAGAAGGGTGGAACCTCTTGAGGAGGATCAGTGCACCTATGGCTTCCCTTGGGGCTTAGATGGTAAAGCATCTGCCTGCAGTGCAGGAGACGCGGGTGCGATCCTTGGGTCGGGAAGGTCCCCTGGAGAAGGAAATGGCAACCCACTCCAGTATTCTTGCCTGGAGAATCCCATGGAAGGAGAAGCCTGGTGGGCTACAGTCCTCGGGGTTGCAAAGAGTCGGACACGACTGAGCAACTTCTCTTCTGAGTGCATTTATAAGAAGAGGCCAGAGAGTGAGCAGGTTCCTTTTCTGCTCTCTGAGAGTACAATGAGAGGAGAGCTGTCTGCAAACCAGAAAGTGGCCCCTCAGCAGACCCCAGCTCTGCCAGAACCTTGATCTTGGGTTGTCAGCCTCCAGAACAGTGAGAAACAAAAGCCTGTTGTTTAAACCAGCCAGGTAGTTACAGCAGCTCAAATAAGACCGAGGTCACTGTTTACAATAGTGAAAATGAAGAAACAATCCACACGTCATAAGGGAAAAAGTTGGTTTAAAGCTCAACATTCAGAAAACGAAGATCATGGCATCCGGTCCCATCACTTCATGGGAAATAGATGGGGAAACAGTGTCAGAGTTTATTTTTTTGGGCTCCAAAATCACTGCAGATGGTGATTGCAGCCATGAAATTAGAAGACGCTTACTCCTTGGAAGAAAAGTTATGACCAACCTAGATAGCATATTCAAAAGCAGAGACATTACTTTGCCGACTAAGGTCCATCTAGTCAAGGCTATGGTTTTTCCTGTGGTCATGTATGGATGTGAGAGTCGGACTGTGAAGAAGGATGAGCGCCGAAGAGTTGAACTGTGGTGTTGGAGAAGACTCTTGAGAGTCCCTTGGACTGCAAGGAGGTCCAACCAGTCCATTCTGAAGGAGATCAGCCCTGGGAATTCTTTGGAAGGAATTATGCTAAAGGTGAAACTCCAGTACTTTCGCTACCTCATGCGAAGAGGTGACTCATTGGAAAACACTCTGATGCTGGGAGGGATTGGGGGCAGGAGGAGAAGGGGATGACCGAGGATGAGATGGCTGGATGGCATCACGGACTCGATGGACATGAGTCTGAGTGAACTCCGGGAGTTGGTGATGGACAGGGAGGCCTGGTGTGCTGCGATTCATGGGGTCGCAAAGAGTCGGACACGACTGAGCGACTGAACTGAACTGAACTGAAGGAATAGGTTTTACGTATATTTAATATATACACACAATATACATATATGCTGATATGACAGCATGCCTGGAAACACGCAGCGGTATATACACATGCTATTCTATCAATTCACATGCCAGACATTTACCACATGTATAAATAATGTATAATATAAATAGCACACAAGTATATTTACATATTATATAAACCTATACATTTATTTACCAGATGTCAGTGTTATCAATAAAAGCTTCCCGGCTAGCTTAAACAGTAAAGGATCCACCTGCAATGTGGGAGACCTAGGTTCAATTCCTGTGTTGGGAAGAACCCTGAAGAAGGGCATGGCAACCCACTCCAGTATTCCTGCCTGGAGAATCCCCAAGGACAAAGGAGCTTGGTGGGCTACAGTCCACGGGGTTGCAAGGAGCTGGACATGATTGAGTTACTGAAACATGGACACAGTGTTATCAGTACAGTGGGATGCTTGCTATAAGGCCATTTAGACTTCTGAGGAAGAATACTTAATGACTTAATCATAGTAACTCGTAATAGTTTCACCTGAAGCTGAAACTCCAATACTTTGGCCACCGATGCAAAGAACTGACTCACTGGAAAAGACCCTGATGCTGGGAAAGATTGAAGGCGGAAGGAGAAAGGGACGACAGAGGATGAGATGGTTGGATGGCATCACTGAATCAATGGACATGACTTTGAGTAAACTCCGGGAGTTGGTGATGGACAGGGAGGCCTGGCGTGCTGCAGTCCGTGGGGTCACAGAGTCGGACGCGACTGAGAGACTGAGCTGAATAGTGACTAACCCTAACTGAACCGTAACTGTGCACTCCGTGTGTGTTACCTCATTTAACCCTCATAATGTAACTGTGATAAAATGCATGTTGTTTACAGATGAGAATGCTGAAGCGCAGGGAGCGAAGTAACTTGTTTAAAACCATCTCGTTAATAAATGACAAGCCCAGAAATAGATCGATTAGTTTATTTTTTAAGTAAAAAATAAGGTATATAACAATATGTGTGGTTCTACCTCATTTTTATTGCTATAGTTTTAACTTTTCTCAAAACATGTCTTTGCACATATCTGTAAGACATAACAACTCATATATACAGACACAACACATATAACCTCTTCAGAATGCAGTGGTGGGATCACGAGAGTGTGCGTTTCTTCCTCTGGCTGACGCGTGTCGCATGGGTCTGTGTGGGGCAGGCACGGGCTCTGCTTACCACGTGCTCACTGGCTGCCCCAGCTCTCTTCGCAGCGGGTGGTGTCACTTGTGGCAGGTGGGATTCAGTCCCTGACCAGCGATTGAGCCTGGGCACCCCTGAACCGGGAGTCCAGAGTCACCCACTGGACCCCAGGAAGTCTCACAGGGCACAGGATCTTGGCGATCACTAGCCTGTGGGGCGCTGCCTTATCCGGGGGTGGATCCACTCAGCACAGCACAGGGGGCTGCTGTCTGCATGCGCCTGAGGCCCTCCGCAGAGCCCGGTGAGCGCCGCCGTCCCCGGGACCACGTGCCAGCTGTCTGCATGCTCTCAGGCCCTCCGCAGAGCCCGGAGAGCGCCGCCGTCCTCAGGGCCTGCCATGTTCACAGAGCCCTCACGCCACAGCTGCACGCAGTGTGGGGGCCCCAGGTGGTGGCATCTCTGCCCAGAGAGGCAGGCTGTCCTCCAGGCTCCAGCTCTGGAGGTGGCCTGGACCCACCCCGCAGCCATCAAAGGCCTGGGCAGCTGAGGGAGGGCCCCCTAACGTGACACTATAAGTTACCGGGCCAGGGAGGGCCTCTGTGCCTGCCCCACAGAGATCTGTGTAACGGGAAGCTTGGGAAGATTAGATACTTGCATATCAGACAATCTTGTGTTAGGCTGCATAATTTTACGATAAATGTAAGCAGTCTGAAAAGCCTAAGTTTCTGTGTCAATGCTGTCACAGCAAGTGATGTGACTATGACTCAGTTCATTAAATAGATTTGACAATGTCTATTGTCTAAAGTTTCGTTCATGAATGTAGGAAACTTTGCAACATGCATTTTTAAATAAAAAAATAATCTGGGGGAGGGGCAATATAGGGGGAGTGGGCAGTAACAAACTGTTGAGTGTAAGATCGGATCGAGGATGTACTGTAAACACAACGGACACAGCCAGTATTTTGTAATAATTGTCAATGCAAAGTAACCTTCTAAAAATTAGACAAAAATTTTTAAAGCTTTAAAGAATCAAAAAAATTTTTCCAAGTATTTAAAAACTATTTTGGAAGCATTCATTCATTTAATGAATATTTGGGAGCTGGTCACAAAGGAGAAGGGCCAAGCTCCACAGGCTGCGAGTCTGCGGCGCCCTCTCCCTGCCTGCAGGCCGGCCCCTGGGCCCGCCGCATCGGTGCCGCTTGGGTGGGCGCCCTGCCTCCCCGCCCTTCTCTGGCTCCTAGAGCTGCTCCGGGCCACGCGAGCACGCCCTTCCCTGGGCTGAGCTGCAGTGCTCTGACACCCAGGACAGCCTATACTCTCCGGGAGCTCCGTCTGTGCCCAGCACTCTGCCTTCCCCAGCTCTTACTCCTTCACACGGCGCCCACAACGCTCCTCTCACTCTGAGGCTGAAAAGCACTCAGACATCGAGTGCTGGGCCACTCATCAGCCCAGGCAGACCAGCCCCAGAGCCTGCCTGTCAACCGCTGACCCCCCGCCACGCCCACCCCAAACTGCAGATACACCCCACGCGGGCTGGCGGGGGAAGTCCTCAGGGGACAGCAGTCCAGGCATTCCCGAAGAGCAGCGGTTCATACCCCACATCAGCCCCGGGTGCGCCTGGAACCCCTGCTTCCTGGTTTGTGGCAGAAACGGCTCCAAACAATGGTGCCCCCTCTGTGCACCCCCACACCTCATCTCGGAGTCCTGTCTCTCCCCTCCCACTCCTATGTCCTCTCTACCGCTGCCTAAACAAGCTGGGGCCTGAGCGGGTACAGCCATGTGGACACCAAGTGGCCAAGACTTACTGCTTCAAATCCAGGTTTTCTCTGGATCCAGCCCCTTCCTTTTCTTTCATCTCAGCTGCCTCTGCTAGGCCCTCACTGTCACCAGCCTGCAGACGGCCACCACTCACCCAAGTCGAGTCACATTCTAGCCCTCCACTGGCTCCACACTGACCGGGAGACAATGCCCAGCCTGCTGCCTGGCAAGCAAGGGCCTCAGCGGCCCAGCCTTCCCAGCTCCGCCGCGCACCTCCGCTCTGCCCCTCACTCACCTCTCCTTGCTACAGACCCAGCCCCCGGCTCCACCGCAACGCACTTCTGCACGCCTCAGGGAAACCCACAGCGCTGGGCAGAGGCTGGGTGCAGTCAGGGAGTCTGCTGTGAAACAGAGCGCGAGCGCTAGGAGCATCCCGAGCGCTAGGAGCATCCCGAGAGGGCGAGGGGACGCTGATGGGAGGGGGAGATGCCTTCCTGAGCCTCGAAGAGTGAGAAGGCATTCACTGGGCAGAGAAAAGCAGCAGGGCATTCTGACATCAAAGGCCGAGAAAGGGCCTTTGTAAACGGTGCAAACATTATTCACGGATACAGCCAGAGGACCAGGCTTCCAGCCAGGTCAGAGCTGGGATCCAGGCGCGGCTCCACCGCTCAGCCCCCAGCTTCTTCAGGCAGCTGTAGAGAGGACGTGGGGGTAGGGAGAGGGGAGAGACGGGACCCCCAGATGCGGTGCGGGGGCGCACAGAGCAGGTATCACTGTTTGGGGGCTTGTTCTGACACGAACCAGGAAGCAGGGCTTCTAGGCGCAGGGGCTGATGCGTCGCGCCTCGAGCCTCCGGGTCTGCCACTGGGCCCGGCACACTCGGAGAATGAAACCACTCAAGGTGCTGTGGTGTTCCTCTGTTGGCCTGCCTGGTATCTCAGCTGGTAAAGAACTCGCCTGACTGCAGGAGACCCTGGTTTGATTCCTGGGTCAGGAAGATCTGCTGGAGACCTTCCCGACCCAGGCTACCTGCTCCAGTATTCTGGCCTGGAATATTCCTCTAGATTACTGACATATTTTTAAAATCACATAATACAGAATTCCCTGGCAGTCTGGTGTTTAGACTTTGCGTTTCCACCGTCAAGGGCATGGGCTCGATCCCCGATCAGAGAAGCAGGATCCCACAAGCTGTGCAGTGCAGCCCAAAATTACAAAATACCTTCAAAACCCAGGACATTACTCTTGGGAAATTATTCAAAGTAATTAAATTAATAATTATCAATTAATAATTAAGTCAAGTATCCAAGAGAAGAATAATTTTAATTACTTCAAGGGCTATCTCTGTGTGTAACAAAGTGCTGCCTTAACGATCACAGTTGTGAAGGCGGTAATGCCCGAGAAGGGCTCTGCCGGTGGCCCAGCGGTAAAGAGTCTGCCTGTAACACAGGAGCTGCAGGAGAGGCGGGTTCAGTCCCTGAGTTAGGAAAGTCCCCTGCTGGAGGGCATGACAACCCACTGCAGTGATCTTGCTTTGGGAAACCCCATGGACAGAGGAGCCTGGTGGGCTACAGCCCACAGGGTCGCAGAGAGTTGGACACGACTGAAGTGGCGAAGCACTGACACGAGAAATGCTTACATCCTAAGTGAAGGGACAGAACAGGGCAGTACATAGAGATTACGCTTATCAGGGAACCCAGAAGCTATCAAAGCAGAGATACGCATACTGGACTACTTGACATTCTAAGTTTTAAGACAAGAAAACACTTTAAAAGTTAGAAGACAAAGGACAGAGCAGGAAAAAATGATACAATTGGCAACAAAAGTTAAGATCTTTCGTAAACAAAGAGTGTCTACAAATTAAAATCCAACAGAAAAATGAGTCCGTGGTCTGACAGACAATCCATAAAAGAGAAAATGCAAGAAGCACAAGCCAGAGCTTCCCTGGAGGCTCAGTGGTAAAGAAACCTCGTGCCAACGAAGGAGGCGTGGGTCACACCCCTGATCTGGGCAGAGCCTACATGCTGGGGGCCGACTAGGGCCCTGTGGCACCACCACTGAGCCTGTGCTCTGGAGCCCCAGCCCACACCAAGCCCACGTGCCACCACAACCACAGAGCCTGGCGCCGCAACAGCAGAGAGGCTCGCACGCTGCAGCTCCCCCAACGAGGACCCAGCACAGCCGTAAGCAAACAGACGGAAAGAAAAGCAGCACTCTCGCACGCAAGGAAATGCAAACTCAGGTAGCAACAACAGCCTCATTTTCATCCGAGGAGTTGGCAAAAACCGAAAAGAATAACACCCAGTGCCTGTAGAGATTCGGAGAAAAAGACATTCCTGTTCATTGCTGGTAGGAACGTGGTCAGCTGTGACTTTTCTGGAAAGGAACTTGGTTCTCTGAAAACCACACTTGACAGCAAAAAGGAAGAAACTTCTGATATGAGCTATGAGGCGGACGAATGTCCAGGTTGGGCCAAGTGGACAAGCCAGAGGTGGGCGATAGACGCAGGGGGGTCCCAGGTACGTGGAGTCCCAGGAAGGGGAAACCCTCCTGGGCATTGGGGGGGGGGGGGCGGGGAGAG
>SJYG01000305.1:1425430-1445936 GCA_006410535.1 Litocranius walleri | reverse complement strand
GGGGGGGGGGGGGGGGGGGGGGGGGGGGGGGGGGGGGGGGGGGGGGGGGGGGGGGGGGGGGGGGGGGGGGGGGGGGGGGGGGGGGGGGGGGGGGGGGGGGGGGGGGGGGGGGGGGCGTGCAGAGCTTCGAGAGGGGCTGTTTCAGGGGCTGGAAAGGTTTGTGCCTGAGTTGTGTTGGTGGTGACATTGCTGACCATACTCATCAAACCTCACTGACTCTACAGTTAAATGGGAGCATTTGAGCGCATGCCCATGACGGCTGCAAAAAGTTGATTTAAAATTTTAAAATACAAATATATATGTTTTTTTTTATCTCGCAAATCCCATTTTGGATAAGCAGGCCTACAGATAGAAAAGTACCCATATAGAAGCACATATGTCGATGGATGTTTTATCGCAACATCTTTTAGAGATAAAAAAAAAACTATGGATAATGGAAATATTTGTCATCAGGGAAATAAATGAATAAATTACAATACACCCTTAATGCAAAATAAACCCACCTACAAGAATAAGTTAGTATCTTTTGGTCTTGAGAAATATGCATATTATGGTTTAAAAAAAAAAAGCAAGTTGTCAAGACGTGTATAGCATTCCAGTTTTGTAAAAAGAAAAGCATATATTTAAAAATATGGTATGTATATCTGAAAGACAGGAAAAATATGCGTTGAGCATACTAGGCTGTTAGCATTTATTACTTCAGGGGATGGGACTGGAGTAGGGCATAGGGCATATATGATTTTCCTTTCACAAAGTTTTGAATTATTTCAGTTGTAAAAATCAGCATGAATGACTTTTGTAATTCTTTCGAGTCTGAAACAAAAGCTTAAGAAAAAAGTAATAAAGAGTATAGGAAATCACTAAGTGTTTTATAATATAAAATAGGGTAAAAGCAGTAAACTGAACTCTCGCTTTTATTACCAGTGGAAAAAGTGAAGTATGCATGTGGATAAGGGTTTGTGAGGAGAACTCAGAACAGGCTTCTGAGAGCTCTGTAGGGTGCAGGGGCGTCCGGTCTTTATGAGCCTGTGAATGCTTGTGGCGGTAACCAGAACAGTTCCATTATATAAAACACGCAAAATACAGAGGCACCGAGCACAGCGCAGAGAAGGCGCGACAGCTGGAACGGTTCAGCAAGGACGGCAGGGTTATGAGTGAATTTTTTCTTTTTCCCCAAACTGTATATAATATTACAACACCTTAGAATTAAAAGTAACCCTTCCTCTCTGAGAAGCGAGGTACTCTTTTATGGAATTGTTGGACATTAGGTGAAAAGACAACACAAATGCTATCAGCTTTGCCAACATAAACCCCTGTCAACATAAACAAGGACTAGAAAGAAGAAGGGTGAGATGTCCGAGGTTTCTAATTCCTATTTCCTTCACTATTACTGCAAACACTGCAGATGAAGAGTAGGGGAAAGCCACGTGCAGCGACACGGATAGACTTAGGGTCACACTGAGTGCAGTCAGTCAGGCAAGGACAGATAGCCTACGATGCCACCGGTCTGTGTGACCACCCTCCCAAAACAGTAGTGCAAATGAATTGATACACAAAACAGGTACAGACCCACAGACACAGGAAACCAACGTATGGCGGCCAAAGGGGAAAGAGGGGGGAGGGATAAGTAAAGAATCTGGGATTAACACATTCACACCCTACATAAAGCAGACAACCAACAAGGGCCTACTGCGCAGCCCAGGACACTCTGTTCAGTGTCTTGTAATGATCTACAAGAGAAAAGCATCTGGGAAAACCAGACTTGTGCAGGTATAACTCAATCACTTTGTTGTACACCTGAAACTAATGCAACATTGTTAGTTTCAGAATTGATTGTTCTTTAATAAAAATTAAAAAAAAAAAAAAGAATCCAGGGAAAACTTTTATTCTGTGTTTTCCTAGCTGCCAGAGGCTCTATCTTCTGTTTTCAATATAAACATCTTTTAAATACTAACTGATTGGGAAATCCCTACAACACATTATCTCAAGCCACTGACCTTGGGAAAGCAAATGGGGTGGCGGGGAGGCTGTGATCCACATTCCCTCTCAGTGAGGGTCAAGCCTGCTGGGTTCCAGCCCCACCTGTGGAAGGGGTCGCTGGGACGCGTGGAGGAGGCACCAAGCTGGTCTGAAGCAGGCTGTTCCGGGAAGGAGGCCCAGGCCTTCCCTGGCAGTCTCCTCCGAGTTCTCGGGGGATGTTTGTGCCATGTCTAAACACAGACTGCAGATGGAACATGACCCAAGCAAGTCACTTGCCCTGCAATTCAAAAAAACAAACGCAATCCTAGACTTGATACGGTTTTAATCAGCTGCAACAGGGGCCTCTCGGGCTGTGAGAGGCCCCAGCCACTTCCGATCTTCTAATAGGAAGGAGTATCAAGTCAGGGTTCCAAATTGTGACATATTTTAAATGTTTAGGTAACTAACACTTTCAAAACACACACACTGCATCTTTAATAGGGCTAAAGGTGACCACAGAATTACATGCACATATAAAAGTAACTACATGTGTGTAGATACATGGATGGAGACACATGTATTTCCTTTTGGAAAGTATAGGTGCATTTTCTTTTTATTTTTTTTCTTTTCTTTTTTTTTCCTTCTTTTTTTTTTCTTCTTTTTCTTTTTTTTTCCTTTTTTTTTTCTTCTTCCCCTGTGCAATCCGCTTCAGTGCCTGCAGCCTACTGGCAGAGGCCAGGCAATGGTTCGGGGCTGGGTTTGCTCTGGCATGGGACACTATGAGAGGCCCAGGGGGACGAGCCTGCCAAGGTGCATTTTAAAGTCAAGAAAAAGGATGAGTTTGTTTGATTTTTGACAATGCCACACAGTTTGTGGGATCTTTGGTCCCCACCCAAGGACTGACTTGGGGCCTGGCAGGGAAAGGGTTAACTGTGTCCTAACCACTGCACCGCCAGGATATTTTGGAAAAGGTTATTTTAAAATAATATCTTAGTTACATTTTCAAATAAGACGTTGAATTTTTTTTTCTTTACTCTCTAGCAACCGTTTCCAGTAAACAACATATAAATTGAAAATAATAGATCCAATTGTTCATTTGAAAAAGTACGGTAAACACACAGGGAAATTTTTATACGCATTGTGTAATATTCCCTCTATAGATACCTATCTGCTCAGGGTGTACTCCAGGTGTACTGGTTTGACTAAGGAAGACAAAATTCAAAGTAATACGATAAGCATTTTCTTTCACTCTTTCAGCTCACATCCGGCTCAGGGAGGCCCTTGTATGGAGATGGAGCTCTGGGAGAATGCGCACCCTGGCCACCTGCCCAGGGCAGGCCGGCTAAGCAGCCTGCAGGAGCTGCAGGGGCTGCAGCCTGTGACTCCGGATCAAAGGACGCAGGCTGGACTTGCAGCGTGCTGTTTCCTGTGAGACCCTGAGCCTGCATCCTCCACGGAGAGACGGAGGTGAGAAGTTAACGCCTGCGCAGGCTCGGGGGAAGGTTAACCAGAGGCACGGGGCTGCTGAGCGCAAGGTTCAGCACGAAGGCTGCTCAGATGTTTGCTTCCTTGGATGGGCTGGGCCTGGCTGGACGAAGGGATAACGTGGGATGACGTATGTGAAAACAAATGTTGGTTATAATTAGAAATGGGCAACAGCGCCCTGGAGTCTGTGTCGAGACGGCTTGTCTGTGTGTACGACACCGGTGGTGGGAGCTCTGCGCACTGCCTCCCAATGTCCGGCGCAAGGAGTTAGCCTCCAACGCTAGGATATCTTTCAACTTCCTCTGAGGGCCCCACCCCCCGACCTCCTGGCAGCCCCCTGAGCTTGAAGCTTCTCAGAATGGTTCTGGAAGAGCAGAGGGCCGGGAAGGGGCAGGACGATGGATGGGCGAGGAACTACAGGTCACGCCCGATGCGCACCACACTTCCGGGTGCGTTCAGAGGCGCGGCGAGGCCGGCCTGCCCCCTCGGACCTTGCCTCCCTTTCCCGGTACTCCAGATAGTTACCCCTGAAACACGCCGAGCTGAGACTTGGTCAAGGTGCATTCCTGGCCCCTTCCTCCGCCCTTGGTTCCCTCCTCCCAGAACATTTGCAACTGGATCTCCACGAGGTTGGTGCCCTCTCGTTTAAGTCTCAGCTAAGCTTCCTGCTTCAAGGAACACCTCTCCTGATCCCGGTAGCTAAAGTGCCCACCCTCAACCTCTGCCGACTCTGTGCCCTGTTATGCTGTCTTCTTTACAGTGCTGGTCGTCATCGGAAACTGTCTCATCTGCATACGGACTATTTGCCAGCCCTCAGAAGCAAGAGCTCACCTGTCCCGTCCAGACCAAATCCCCAGCATCCGCACTCCCGAGAAACCCTTGCTCAGTGAATGAATGGCTGAGGCCCTTCACGGTGTCTCCCTAACTGCACGGAGAGCCTCATCCTGGGTGCCCGTGGCGGTCTATTTACTGCTGTAGGCAGCACTTCTCCTGGCTGTGGTGGGGCCGTGCACTGGTGCTCTCCACTGTCAGCCCTCTTCCTCACACGAAAATTCCAGGATTGGACACATAACTAACTTGCTTTGGCCAATGGGATGGTAGCAGGTGAGCTGGGCACAGAGCCTTGATAGAGACTTGGATGTTGGGGTCTGTCCTCTTGGGACACTGTCTCTTGAAGCCCCGAGTTACTCTGTAAAGAGGCACAGCAACTGTGATGACATGGAGGGACAAGCGTTCCAGTCATCCCCCTGTTCCAGCCACGGCAGCTGAAGCCCGAGAAGTCTGAGTGAAGATGCTCTTTGGAACCTTCCACCCCAGGAGACACCTGGCAGGGTGGAAGAACCCCCCAGCTGAGCCCAGCCCGGAGCGCAGAGCCAGGGGAAACATGCAGTCACGTTTTAAGCAAGTCTGACATGCGGACTTCAGCAATAAGGAGCTGAAACACCAGTCTCCTTTCCATTTTGAATGGCTGTGTGAGTCCACAACTCAGAAACCGAGGCGGCAAAGGGCCGCGACACGGTCAGCTTCGCTTTTGCACTCTGCCCGCATCCCACACACGCTCGTCCAGAGTTCATCGAGCAGTTCACTGAAGTCTCCATGCTAATCTCTGTGCTACTTAAGCGTGTGATGGAGAGGGTGCTAGTCGGCTCCTCCACGATCTTTAAGGCCGTGCCAGAGTTGCCAGTGGGTCCATCCCACGCCTTCTTCCTGACCACACGACTTGTGCAAGGCTGTGGCAGCTGGGCCTGCCCGGGTGAGCCTCCTGCAGACACTTCAGCCCGGCTGCTGCCCTCTCCCTGGGCCTTCCCTCCTGGACCCTTCGCCCCGCACCAGCTGCTCTCCAGGAAAGGGAGCGAGAGAGAGAACAGGGAAGGTCTGCCTAACCTTGACCTTCATTCATGTCTTAAAAGACAAGAGACAAACCCTACTCTATACTGCCTTAAAACCTACATTTAAGTAGGAAGCCTTATTTTTTTCCCTCTTGGAAGGAATTAAGTAAATCCAAAGTGACAACACAGTTTATCTCAGATTAGAAGTTATGACTGGTGGCTTGAAAGCAAAAAAAAAAAAGTCAATTAATTTTACAGTTAAAAATGAATACATTAAATTCTTTAAGGAAGGGGAACTGTTTTTATTATTAAAAAAGTCAAACGCACAGACTAAAAAGATCTAATAATTACTAAATTGCCATATTCACTTTACATGTGAATGTGAGTGTGTGTTTTCCTCAAAGATCTGGAGGGAGTTCCAACCACCACAGCACTGTCACACCTAAAAAACCAACCATCGTGAGACACAGTCTTTGCACACGGGGCTTGGGGAAAAGAGAGCCCGCCTTTCTCTGCACTTCTTATCTGGGAGCACAGGCTAGCTGGCCTGGGTGCAAGGCCAAGTGTGGGAGGAGGTAACAGGAGGGCTTTCTGATCCCCGAGGCCAGGCAAAGGCGTGGAGCTGCTGGGCTTCAGCACCGGGCTTAAAACCATTTACGGGACACTCTGGTTCCTGTATTCTGAGCGCCAGTGTTGAACAGCCTGTGTGTGAGCAAGTCCCAGGCCGACGTGCCCCTCAGCAGCATGGAAATGGCCTGAAAAGCCGAATCGAGCAGGTCTTTGAGGGACAAAACCAACTGTAGCCACGGGTAGAGCCGAGGGGGAAACAAAAGATTCATCAAGCAGCTCCTCCGGTGAAGGAGCCCGGCCTCCCCAGGGGGCACTGTGGGCGGGGACAGCTGGACGGAGCCGGGAGCGGGGCTCAGGCAGGGGCTCCCGCTGGGTGCGGTGCCTGAAGGAGCGCCTCGCCCCCTCTGCCGGCTGCGGCGCCTCCGCCAGGAAGGCTTCTGCGAGCCTCTCTGCCTCCCTGCAGCCCCGCCCTTTCCCCTCCCCCGGCCCGGTGCCCCGACAGGCTGCTTTTCTTTATCTGCCCCTCATCGCTCTCATCCCTATACAGCAGAGGCAGTATCTGCTTGCAGGGCAGCTCTCGGGCAGGGCCACCCGGGGTGGGGTGGGTGACCGTGGCTGGCGCACCGTCACGCACCTTGAAACGGGCCCTGAGTCATTTCCTGGGCAGCCCCCGCCCTGGGAGGTGCCGGAGGGGGCAGGGCAGGCGGGAGGGGGGAGAACCTGGGCTCTTTCCCCCTGCTCCCTCTGCTGGGGGGCGGTGCGAGCTGACAGCTCTCCCTGCATGCCCTGGGCCCACCAGGCAGCCCCCAGGCCCGGGTCAGTCTGGAGAGGCCTGCGGTTGCTACTGCTGGTTCCTGGGCTCCCTGCCTCCTGGGTCACTCCCCAGCTCTTCAATCACCTGTGAGACAATCTCCTTGTATTAAATTCTGTCTGTTCTAAATACCTACAGTGGTTTCAGTTTTCCTGGCTGGACCCTGACTGGTACACGTGTTAAATGCTCAGATCCAGTGTGCCGTAAAGGGAGAGCTCAGCACGCTGGGGAGGTCCAAACCCTGCATGTCCCACAGCGAGGACGGCCCCTGCCTGGCTCCTGGGGGGCAGCATGCAGGCCTGTGCAGTATCCACACAAGAAGAGCGCCTTTGTGTGCCTGGGGCCCAGGGCCACCCCAGACAGCTGATGCCAACCATGCGATGTATGGAAAATGCCTATCTTTACTTGCCTGGGGCCATGGCTGGGGGATGGTAATGCAGCTTCGGTGGCTCAGTGGCGAAGACTCCGCCTGCAATGCAGGGGATGCAGGAGGCCTGGGTTCAATCCCTGGGTCTGGAAGATCCCCTGGAGGTGGCACAGCAACCCACTCCAGTATTCGTGCCAGGAGAATTCCATGGACAAAGGAGCCTGACGGGCCACAGTCCATAGGTTGCAGAGAGTCGTACACGACCGAAGCGATTGAGCACGCGTGCACGCAATGGAGACCGTGTGTCTGTGGTCAGCCGTGGGGGTGCTCTCTGCTTACGAGACTGCCCTTCTACACAAACCCTGGACACTGGGGACTGGATGAGAGCCCCGCTGGCCACACGCTGTCACACACGGTCGCCGGGAGGACTAAGCGCCGTCTGCGGGTCTCCTGTGGTCAGCAGGGCCGGACAGCCACACCTGGGAGCTCCTGCGCTCTGCTCCGTGCACGCTTTCCTTCCCTGATTTTAATCTCTATTCTTCTACTAGAGGGAGCTGTAAGCATGAGTTGGACAGCTTTCCTGAATGGTGAGCACTTCTACCAAGTCACTGAGGCTGAGGGGAGTCCTGGAGACCTCCAGCACACCAACTAAACAGGAAACATTTCTTCCACAGACAAAATGTCTAGGGTCCCAGAGCTTACGTAATATATCTAAACTGGACGCAGGTTCCACTTGACTCCAAAGGCCTGGCCCCCATCACCACGCACCACGGACGGCCTCTTGTAAGGACGGAGCAGGGTGAGAGGCGTGGACGCAGGAAGACTGCTTGACCAGCCAGAGTAGGGCCTGCTGGGGCCCCTCCTCGTTCCCTGCGTCAACAGGCGTCTATTGACCTGATCTGACTAGGCAGCCACGCACATGCCAGGGAGGGACTGGAGAAGGTTGCTGTGGGTGAGGCCACTCTCCTGCAGAAACGGAGACCAGGAGCAAGGGACAGGGCTGACTCACCAGCCACACGGCCAGGAGCTGGCGGCCTCTTCACGGGGCATCTCGCCCAAATCGGGGGTGTCCTGGCTTCCACGTGGCAGTGGTGAAAAGTGAAAGCGAAAGTTGGTCAGTTGTGTCTTACTCTTTCCCACAGACTGACTATACAGTCCATGGAATTCTCCAGGCCAGAATGCTGGAGTGGGTAGCCTTTCTCTCTCCAGGGGATCTTCCCAACCCAGGGACTGAACCGCCCACACTGTAGGCAGAATCTTTACCAGCTGAGCCACAGGGAAGCCCAAGAATTCTGGAGCAGGTAGCCTATCCCTTCCCCAGCAGATCTTCCCAACCCAGGCATCAAACCAGGGTCTCTTGCATGGCAGGCGTATTCTTTACCAACTGAGCTAATTAGAGCCAGAAACACAGCATCCTCTGGTCCCTTCCTTCCCCTGCCACACCCAAGTGTGTGTGCCCAGTTGCTCAACCACGTCCAGCTCTGTGCGACCCCATGGTCTGCAGCCCGCCAGGCTCCTCTGTCCATGGATTCTCCAGGCAGCAACACTGGAGTGGGCTGCCATTTCCATCTCCAGGGGACCTTCCCTCCCCAGCGGCTGAACCCGAGCCTCTGTGCCTCCTGCACTGGCAGGTGGATTCTTTACCCAAGTCTGCTCCCGAAACCTATCTGCGAAGGCCCTCCGTTCTCTGTCCACCTGGCCCGCCAAGCCCTCCCCAGCGCCAGCTTGGCCCCTGCACCGCTTGTGCTCGCCTGCCATGCGCCTCCGGTCCCTCCAGCTTCATGTAAGACGTGCTCCTCGGAGAAGCCTTTTCACCCGCCTAGGGAGAGGCAGCCACCCCCTCATTGTCCCCTTCTCATTTACGGGTTTCCCCACTTTCTCCGACAACCACAGCTAAGGCTTGCTGGGCACTTACTGTGCGCTAAGACGCTGCACAAAGCGTGTGACTTTACATTAGCCCACTTGTTGACCATTTACACAGTTCTGACTTTACAGCTAAGGAAACAAGTTTAAAGCCACTGCCTCGACAAGCCTCGGGCAGGGAGCCTGTCTGGGCTACTGCTGAGCCAGAAGCCAGGCATGCAGTCCAGCCCATTAATAGCTCTGGGTGCATTTGCTGGAGAGAAGAAGCAGCCTGCAGAGGGCCTGGCCGTGGAGGAGGGGAAGGAAGGAATCAAGGCTGGAGCTCAGGCTCTAGGTGATGCCATGGACAGAGGGAGGGCTCCCGGGATGGCGCCAGTGGTAAAGAACCCGCCTGGCAGCGCAGGAGACATAGGGCACGTGGGCAGGACCCCTGGGTCGGGAAGACCCCCTGGAGACAGGCACGGCATGGCAACCCACTCTAGTATTCTTGCCTGGAGAATCCCAGGACCAGAGGGGCCTGGTGGGCTACAAGTCCACAGGGCGCAGAGCCCGACAGGACTGAAGCGGCTTAGCATGAATGCACGAATGAGGACTAGGAGAGCGGGGGTCAGCCGGGTCAGCCGCTGTGCAGACCCTCTGAATGTGCATGAATGAGGACTAGGAGAGCGAGGGTCAGCCGGGTCAGCCACTGTGCAGACCCTCTGAATGTGGGCTGGACCTGACCATTCGATCCTCCCTTCCGGGATGTGGCAAAGGCGAGGTCACATCACAGCTGCAGCTGGGCTACGAACATTTTGACTTCCACCCCACGCGCGTCTTGCTATACTACCCTCCTGGTGTGCACACGCTGAAGAAGTGTGCTGACCCATGGAGAGGCCTGCATGGCAAGGGCCTGAGGGCAGCCTCTGGCCAGAGCCTACAAATGAAGGACACCCTCGAGCCAACAGCCACAACAGTGAACCCTGGCAATAAAGACCTTTCCTCAGCCTTCAGATGAGAGCCCCGCCCCTGTGCAGCCTCGTCAGAGGCCCTGAGGCAGAGTACCGGCTGAGCCAGGTCCAGATTCCCAGCCACAGAAGCTGTGAGACAAGAAAGGGATCTAACACACAGAATGATCGCGGTACCAAGTGCGCGCAGAGTGGACCACCCTAGCTGTCTGAAGCGTCCTTTGGGCCCTGGTAGCTACTGGCACAATGCCCTGTGACGGCTGCCCGGCACGCCTTCTTCTTGCCACCAGAGTCACAGACACTGAACAGTAACGGCCCCCTGCCTCTCCCCAGACCCTGAAACCACCGTCCCACTTTGTGTCTCGGTGACTGTGATGGCTTTAGGTGCCTATGGACGGGGAATCAGACAGTAGCCGTCCTTAGCGACTTCTTCATTTCAGTGAGTGCGAGATCCTCCAGGCTCATCCCAGTGGCAGGGTGCATCAGAATTTCCTCTGTTTTACGGCTGAGTAACATTGCCTGACGCTGGGAAAGACTGAGGGCAGGAGGAGAAGGGGCGACAGGATGAGGTGGCTGGATGGCGTCACCGACGCAATGGACAAGAGTCTGACTGCTCTCCAAACACGTCTGTCTCTGAGAGCCTGCTTCCCGTCTTTCTGGGTGTGCGCTGGAGACAGAGTTGCTGGGCCGCATGGTGACTCTACGCTGGGTCTGGGGCAGGCCTCCACGTCTTCCTTCTCACGCTTCCACCAAAGGAGCACGGGGGCTCCAGCTCCTCCACACCCTCACCAGTGCTAGCTGGTTTGTTCTTCCGATACTGGTCATTCTAAGGGCACGAGCTGGTGTCTCATTAAACGGTGTCACTTTAGGCAGCTAAGTTTTGGGGAGACTTTTGTGCAGTGGTAAGTAACACACCATCGCATTCTGCAATTTCCAAGAGCAGACTGGCTACTGGTTCCTAATGGTGTGGAAAGACTGAGCCAGAGAACCGAAACACAAGGTCCCGGGGTCGTCAGAGCGCCAGAGCTGGGGGCCTTGGGGAGGACAAGACCCCGTGGAAGGGGCGCACAAGACCCCGTGGAAGGGGCGCGGCGCCGAGGCTGGCGGCAAGGAGGTGGAGACTGGAGCAAGGGCACGTCTGGGAGGAGTCACCCGTACGCTTTCTGTATGTTGCCTACAATCTTACCTGGAGCAGAGAGACATGTAGGGAAGAGTCCAGGGAGGGCGCACTCTCTTCGCGTGTTTAACGTGAGAAAGCATCGGCCACGCGGAAACCACGGTGGCTCTGCAGCAGGCCCGGGGCATCGTCCGTGTCTCAGGCAATCCAGCCCATGCCCTTACTCCTCAGCCACCAGCCTTTGGTCACGTCTTTTCTGGGCAGAGCACGATGTCCAGCAGGTCCCTAACAACGGTCAGGAAGACACGGCAGCCCCAGTGGCTGAACTTCCTGGGGTTTCCAAGTCCCAGGCCCTTCACAAGCCACAGCAGGGCCACCCTCCAGAGAGGCGCCTGCACTGAATCCCTGTGCATGAATGTGACTTGTGAGCACCCCATGAAACCACGCGCGAGTGTTTCGGCAGTTCGCACAAAGGGAGACTTGTCCCGGGCCTTTCTGAGTACAGAATCCGTGCAGCCAGGCACAGCCAGGGGTCAGCGGGCCCCGTGAGGTGGACATGGGCCTCGGGGAGCTCCTGACAGACACTCCCTGTCAGTTCACTGAACTGGCACTATTCTCTCTCTGTCCTCCAGTCTGCGGCAGGTGGAGATGTTCCCAACCCGTTCACTGTCGCCAGCTCCTGGTGAGTCACGGAACGACCCAGCCCTGCGCCCTTCCTGGAGGGTGAGCCTGCAGATGGCTGCTTCTCCTCCTGCCTTGCAATGACGGGAAAACTGTCTCTCGGGAAGCCTGAAGCCACGTTGTAGGCCTCTCAGGCTTACAGCTGCGCATCCAGAGACGAGCAGGGTGGGTGGTGATTCTGTTTTCCTGGGCAGCAAGGGGGTCCAGGAGAAGCTGAACTGCCTGACACTCCCAGTCCTGGGCGCTGTCATCACACAAAACGAATACCAAGCTTTTTGCACATGGACATTCATTTGACTTCAGATGTTACTTTTTTTTTCTTTTCAGTCAACCAAGGGATCAATCTGAAGGAGAGTCTTACTGCAGAGAAAGAATCAACAGGGAGTTGCTCAGAGCAGGGCGGGAATCTGGGCTCTGCCATTCATTCATTTCACTGCTGTTTACTGGGCCCCTACTGCGCGCCAGGAACATGCCAGACTTGCCTCAGCAGCTGAAGGTAGAGAGACAGCCAACAAGTGTGATGGTTAGCTCTATATGTCAACTTGACTGGCCATGGGCCACCGGGATGTCCGCTCACTCACTGTCTTGGTGTGTCTGTGATGGCGCTTTGGATGAGATTACATTTAAAACACTAGACTGGGTAAAGAAGATGGCGCTCCTCAGTGTGGGTGGGCCTCGCCCAATCAGTTGAAGGCTTGTGTTTAAAAAAAAAAAAAAATTCACTGAACAAGAGGGAGCTACACCTGCCTGACAGCCTTTCCAACTAAGATACTGGCTTTTTTTCTGCCTTCGTCCTCAAGCTGAAATGTCAGCTCTTCCTGAGTCTCGAGGCTGCCAGTGTTCAGAGAGAAACCACACCATCAGCTCCCCTGCTCCTCAGACCTTTGGACCTGGGCTGGAACTAAGTCCTCGGCTCCCCTGGGGCTCCAGGCTGCTGAGCACCTTGCAGGTCTCGGGGCCCGCCCACTCCCATAAGTGCGTGAGCCAATTCCTTACAATGAACCTCAACCTCCCTGTCTGTCTATACACACACACTAACGCATCCTATTTTCACCTTTTTGGAGAATTTTTACTACAAATGATCAACCCAGACAGTGATAAACTGCCATGAAGAAAGCAGAACAACTCCATGGGAAAGAGAGGAGGTGGGACTCCAGCTACAGAGGTTAGGAACACCTCTCTGAGGAGGTGGCCTTTCAGCTGACCGCAGAGAAGAGAGCAGCCGCTTACACACTGTGGGCGCGAGCTGGGCAGAGGCCTTGCCCGCAGGGCAGGGCCACAGAGAACAGGGGGGGGACAGGGAGAATCCCAGGGAGGGGGGGGGGGGGGGCAGGACGCAGGGTGTCAGGGCCTCAGACTTCAAGGAGCATTCCGCATTTTATTCCCAGGTGAGGGGCAGCCTCTGGACACTCTTAAGACGTTAACCCTCTGGCTCCTCTGTGTCCCTAGTCCGCTGTGTGATCCTGAGCAAATGAACGTGCCTCTCTGAGCTTCAGTTTCCTGGTGGTGTGAGGATCAAGTGAGATAACACAAGAGAATGACTTAGTGCTGCGTCTGGCGTTAAGAAGCGGCTCAGGAATGTCGGTTTCTCTGGCTTGCTATTCACTGTGGGTTCCGACTGAAAATGATGACGCTGGAACGAGCTGGGGAAGTAAGAGTGACGTGAACTTTCTGGGAACGGGGGCAAAATGTATACGAGAGACACTCACCGCGTGTTGCTTACACGTGGAGAGACTGGAGCCAGTTCAATCCAGGGCTGTGGGTCAGACAGACGGGCTTGAACTCTGGCTCCCGCTGCCTTCCCCAGGCGAGTTGTGGCAAATCACCAAATCCTGCAAGGCTTGGTGAACCTGGGAAATGGGGACTGTGAGAATTAAACTAGACAGCTTGTGCAGATCATAACTACCTGGTGCCCGGCAGAGCCATCAGGGGGGACGCACAAGTGCCAAGGGTAACTTTAAAAAAGTAGAAAGTCATAATCATGTGCATATAGCGATGGTTATGCTCAAGAGTGTTTAAGCTGATCTACAGATTTAATTCAGCTCTAATTAAAATCCCACAGGCTTGTCTATGAAACAAGCTTTATTTAGAGGATTTCTATGGAGGAATAAAGGGCTTCCCTGGTGGTTCAGAGGTTAAACGTCTGCCTCCAATGTGGGAGACCCGGGTTCAGTCCCTGGGTTGGGAAGATCCCCTGGAGAAGGAAATGGTAACCCACTCCAGTATTCTTGCCTGGAGAATCCCATGGAAGGAGAAGCCTGGTAGGCTACAGTCCTCGGGGTTGCAAAGAGTCGGACACGACTGAGCAACTTCACACACACACATATGGAGGAATAAAGGCAAAAAAAAAAGTAAAGCCATGCTCCAAATGTAAGATGGAAGGATTCACCCTCCGAGATACTAATGTGAACACTTACCCTAAGACTGTGATGATTAAGACAGTGTAAAACCAACAGAGGGACAGACAGACTGACAATGATATGGCATAGGAGCTCAGAAACAGACCCATGGGCTGCACGGGCTATAGACGGGAGTCTGACACGAGGTAGACGTGGCATTCCAAGTCAGTGTGGAATGAAAAGATTATTCAATGAACTGTGCTCATCAACTGATTATCCAAGTGGAAAAAAAGTGAAATCAACTCCTTACCTCACACCATAAAAAAAGTATAATGAAGTCAGAACGTAAATGTGAAAGGCAAAGTTTTAAAATTTGGAAGAAAACATAAAGCTGTGTTCTATAGTATAGCGTAACAACAAAAACCCAAACAGCTCAACCAAAACATGGGCAGAAGGTCTAAATAGACGTTTCTCCAAAGAAAATACCAGGATGGCCAACAGGCACCTGAGAAGATGCTCAAATTCACTAATCGTTCAGTTCAGTTCAGTCGCTCAGTTGTGTCCGACTCTCTGCGACCCCATGAATCGCAGCACGCCAGGCTTCCCTGCCCATCACCAGCTCCTGGAGTTCACCCACTCATGCGCATCGAGTCAGTGATGCCATCCAGCCATCTCATCCTCTGTCGCGTCCCCTTCTCCTCCTGCCCCCAATCCCTCCCAGCATCAGGGTCTTTTCCAATGAGTCAGCTCTTCACATGAGGTGGCCAAAGTACTGGAGTTTCAGCATCAGTCCTTACAATGAACACCCAGGACTGGTCTTCGTTAGGATGGACTGGCTGGATCTCCTTGCAGTCCAAGGGACTCCCAAGAGTCTTCTCCAACACCACAGTTCAAAAGCATCCATTCTTCGGTGCTCGGCTTTCTTCACAGCCCAACTCTCACATCCATACATGACCACAGGAAAAACCATAGCCTTGACTAGACGGAACTTTGTTGGCAAAGGAATATCTCTGCTTTTTAATATGCTATCTAGGTCGGTCATAACTTTCCTTCCAAGGAGTAAGCGTCTTAATTTCACGGCTGCAATCACCATCTGCAGTGATTATGGAGCCCCCCAAAATTAAGTCTGACACTGTTTCCATTAGAGAAATACAAATTAAAACTATAGCGAGGTCTCACTTTACAGCAGTCAGAATGTCAGCCATCAAGATGCTCACAGACAGTGAACGCTGGAGACGGTGTGGAGCGAAAGGAGCCCTCCTGCGCTGCTGGGGGGAGTGCGACTGATACAGCCGTCACAGGGGACAGCGTGCAGGCGCCTGAGGAACGAGAGGCCTGAAAGCAGAGCCGCTGTGTGACCCAGCAACCCCGCTCCTGCCTGCGTATCAGGAAGAGACGGAAACGCTTCTTCAGAAAGATGCGCGCACCAATGTTCACCACAGCACTGTTTACAGCAGCCAAGACACGGAAGCAACCTGAGTGCCCATCACCCGAAGTGTCACATCAAAGGGTGTGGTCCACAGATGCAATGGGATATCACTCAGTCACTAAAAGAACAAAAGCATGCCATCTGCAGCAACACGCTGACCTAGCGATCATCATCCCAAGGGGGCTAAGTCACACAAAGACAAACATCACGTGGCATCGTTTATACAGAACATAAATAAAAATTACACAAATGAATGTATTTATAAAACAGAAACAGATTCACAGGCTTTAAAAACAGACTGCTGCTGTTGCCGTGCTAGGTCGCTTCAGTCGTGTCCGACTAATGGCTACCAAAGGGGAAAGGTGGGGGAGAGGGGAAAATTGGGAGTTTGGGACTGACATATACACAGACACTCTATAAAATAACCAGCAGGGACCTACTGCCAAGCACAGGGAGCTCTACTGAAGATTCTGTAACAACCTGAATTGGGAAAGAGTCCCTAACAGAATAGATACGTGTCCGAGTAGCCCTTGTATAACTGAATCACTGCTGATACCTGAAATTAACATTGGTAATCAATTACATGCCATTCAAAATGAAAAACAGAAGACATACTATATACTTTTCACAAAAGAAGACACTGATCATTTAAAAATATTAAATTTTAAGGTTACCTTGATCAAAATTCACCATAAAAGAAATGAAAACACAAGTCACAAACTGGGAGAAGAGAACGGCAATAACACCATCGACCAAGACCCGCACGCACAGCACTCAGAGAACTCCTGCCCTCCGGCCGCCAGGAGGAGCGGGCGGGGGAGGCGTGCCACGGTCCACGCGCAGCCGGGTGCCACAGGCAGTGGGGACGCGGAGCTGCAGCCGCGTCCCCCCACTCGCCCTGTATGCTAGGCGCCCAGCCGCCCCGCTCTCTGCAACCCCACGGACAGTAGCCCGCCAGGCTCCGCTGTCCACGGGGATCCTCCAGGCAAGAATACTGGAGTGGGTTGCCATGCCCTCCTCCAGGGGTTCTTCCCCACCCAGGGATCAAACCAGAGTCTTGTGCGTTGCAGGCAGATTCTTTACCGTGTACTTCAGCTCTGTACTCCCTGGTGGCTCAGAGGTTAAAGTGTCTGCCTGGAATGCAGGAGACCAGGGTTCGATCCCCGGGTTGGGAAGATCCCCTGGAGAAGGAAATGGCAGCCCACTCCAGGACTCTTGCCTGGAGAATTCCATGGCGGGAGGAGCCTGGCGGGCTACAGTCCATGGGGTAGCAAAGAGTCAGACATGACCGAGTGATCTCACTCTCACTTTCAGCCCTGTACACAAGCCTCTCTGAGATTCCTTTTTATGACTATAAAGGCACAATGCCATTTACTTTGAACTTTCTTTGGGATCCTCTAGCTCCAGTAATGATCACAGCTTATTAAAGAGTAGGCCTTTATAGTTTACAAAGGTGTGTGGGGTGGTTACATTCTTTATCACATCCTTTAAAAATCCAATATCTTAAAGTTATTTTGGCTTTTTTCCCCCCACATCACGAAGCTTGTGGGACTTTAGTTTCCTGACCAGGAATTGAACCTGGGCCCTCAGCAGTGATTTTGCCAAGTCTTAACCACTGGACTGTCAGGAAATTCCCCAAAGGTCTAATTTTTATGACTAACAATGACCTACCTGGATAGAGTACCGGCTGTGTTTATAAGCATTATGTAATCACGGGTGGACAGGAGTTTGAGCAAAATCTGGGACATAGTCAAGGACAGGGAAGCCTGGCGTGCTGCAGTCCACGGGGCTGCAAAGGGCTGGACATGCATGGCCGAGTGAACAGCAAATGGGTCAGTGAGGGGCCACTCTCAAAGCCCGAGCAGAGGGGACATGGCGAGAGCTCATCTCACAAAGCGACAGGCAGCCCCTAGAGCAGAGGCAGCCTCGCGTCTCCCCGTCATCTCGGCACAGGCAGGGCGGCCAGGACTCCGCCCTGAATCATGAGGGTGGCCCCCAGGGCCTGGTGCTGCTCTGGGCAAGAAGTCCCGGCGCTGCCTCTCCGGGCGGGAGCTTCTGAAAACAGAGAGACTTGGTGCCACCTAGTGGAGAAGGAAATGGCAGCCCACCGCGGTGTTCTTGCCGGGAGAGCCCCAGGGGCGGCGGGGCCTGGGGGCTGCCGTCTCTGGGGTCGCACAGAGCCGGACGCGACTGAAGCGACTCAGCAGCAGCAGCAGTAAAGAACAGGGACCACAGAGGAAGGCTGGGGAAATTCTGAACACAAACGGTTACTCTATTTGCGGTGGGGTGGTGTCAGGGTGGTGGTGGTGGAGAGAACGTGTCATTAAAATAGTATCTGCCTTTTTAAAGTAAATTTTTATTAAGATAACTGCATGCTCACTAGCGGTTGTAATAAATAATATAGAAAGATCTTTCATACCCTTTGCCCAATTTCCCCCAACGGTAAAATCTTGCAAAACTAAGATCAATGGAATAGAAATGAGAGTTCAGAAATAAATCCATACATTTGTGGTCAATTGTTTTGTGATAAAAGTGCCAACACAAGTCACTGGGAGAAAGAACGACATTCAACAAATGGTGTTGGCACAACTGGCTGCATGCCAAAGACTGAGGCTGGAGCCCAACCTTACACCTTAGGCACAAACTCCCTCAAAATGGGCCGAAGACCTAATTGTAAGAGATGAAACAACACTCTTGACAACATATGGGTAACTCCTCATGACGCTGGATCGAGCAATGGTTTCTTATGTGTAAGAAAGAACGTAGAAGCATGAGCAACAGCAACAGACGAGCACGCTCCATCTCATCACAGTGAAGCACGCTTGGCTCCAAGCGCGCTGTGAAGACGGCGAAAAGACAGCCCCGGAACAGAGAGAGTGTATGTCAGGCACAGACCTGGAAGGGTCCAGCTATGAAAGTATCTGTCAACCATAGACCTGGTAAGGGTCTAGCTATGCAAGTATTTGTCAACCATACACCTGATCAGGGTCTAGCTGGGGTTATAAAGAACTCATAGGTCTATGATAAAAAGATAAATAACTCAACTTAAAAATGGACAGGTATTTGAATAGACATTTTTTCAAAGGAGATGTATGAGCAGCCAAAAGTACCGGAAATGATGCTCAACATCATTAACCATCGGGGAAATGCAAATGAAAGCCACAGTGAAATCCCACTTCACATTCACTAAGGTGCCTGGTAATAGATAGTAGGCCTAAGTGAGAACCTGGAGAAACTGAAACCTTTAACACACTGCTGGTGGGAAAACACAGGGGGAGCAGATGCTTTGGAAATCAGGCAGCTACTAGGGAAAACACTTCAGTCACCATGCCACAGCATTTGTGCTCAAGAGAAACGGGAACATATGTCACACAAAGACTTGTACAGAAGCCTTCACAGCAGCATTATTGAGGAGCCAAAAAATGCAAACAACCCAAGTGCTCACTAACTGGTAAAAGTTAAGTAAAATGTGTGCGTGTGCGTGTGCGTGTGTGTGTGTGTGTGTGTGTGTGTGTCCCTAAATGGAATAGTATTCAGCAGTAAAAAAGAATGAAATCTTGATTCATGCTATGACATGAATCTTGAAAACATTATGCTAAGAAGCCAGACACACAAAAGGCCACATGTTGTATGATCCCATTTACAGGAAATATCCAAACATGCAAATCCATAGAGCCAGAGAGGAGGATAACGGTTGGGGGGGAGGGGATGGGAAGTGGAGCGTGACTGCTAACGGAGGCGGATTTCTTTTAGGGACAATGAGAACGCTCTGGGATTAGTGGTAATGGAGGCGCAATTTTAAAAATATATCGCAAACCACCAGGCTCCACACTTACAGAAGGGCTAATTGTTCTTCAAAAGATATTTAGGTTTATCTGGCTGTGCGGCTCTCAGCTGCAGCACTCGGGATCTTCCGTCTTCACTGTGGCACGCAGGATCTTTTAGCTGCAGCCTGTGAATTCCTAGCTTCAGCACGTGGGAGCTAGTTCCCTGATCTGGGGCCCTGCACTGGGAGCTGGGAGTCTTGGCCGCTGGACCACCACGGAAGTCCCAAAGAATGAATTTTAACGCATGTGCATTATGTCTCAACTTTTTTTAAACTAGCAAAATTAATTTTTAAAAAAAAGAGAGAGAATACCACAACCAGGATAACACTGATATTGGCTCAACCTACAAATCTTACTCAGATTTCCCTAAAATTTCCTCTTACTTCCTAATTTCCTCTGTACTTCCCCATATCCTTCTACAAAGGATTTAGCAATTATCCAAAGAATGTACATCACTGTTTAAAAGCAGTAAAGCCTCCACAATGATATACGACCTCATACTCAGGGTTGGAGTCACAACCCACGATTCTCATTGTAAAAATGAGGTGTATAAACATTGCCCTTGGTAGATAATTCTAGAGAATTAATATCATAACATAAAAGGGTATTCTGTATTTATTTGTATTTTACTCAACATAACTTATCCGTATTTCATGGTCTTAACCTAACAACGCAAATCTCTGCTGTTCTTTCCTGGCTTTTAACCAAGAGGGGTTCTTATTTCAACTGAATTAGGGAGACTTCTACAGTCTGCTTTTCCTTGTTAATGTCTCATTTTGTTTAAGAAGTTTGGATTGCTGCCTCCCAAGCCATCAGGAATATCCCTTTATATAGGGATGTGGAATCTTTCATCCAGTGGATGCACCATAATTCCGTTAACCACCTCCTTACTGCTGGACGTTTAGGACGTTTCCATGTTTCCAAGTTTCTTGCGGCAAGGTGTAAGGGGTGAGGTTTGCCGCATCTTTCTGACTCCTGCCTCATTTCCCGACGGCGCAAGACCCACGGCCCCGGCCCTCGCGGAGCCAGCCCCCGGGGCCCCGCCGGCGCCGGACTCACCTGCGCTCCCGCCCTCGGGCCAGCGCGCGTGCTCACCTCGGCCTCGGGGTGCGCTCCCGGCTCCGCGGGGGTGGGCCCGGGCGACGCCTGTGCGCCCTTCGCGTCCCTGCCCGCCCCCGGCGCCCGGCGGCGCGTGCAGCGGGCGCTCGACCGGTGCCCGCGCGTTTCAGGAGCGGGCCGCCGCGGCCGCGCCGGCCTCCAGCCGCTTCCGGCAGGGCCCTGC
>SJYG01000305.1:1410097-1421166 GCA_006410535.1 Litocranius walleri | reverse complement strand
GGCGGGTCTGGGGCAGGGGCTGCTCTGGCGACTGAGGACACAACGAAGATCGCTTTCTAAGGAAAACCAAAGCTGTGTGGCCCCAGTTGTGAGTCCCACCCCCTGCTCAGTGAAGAGCAGCCCAGGGGACTCTGGGTGGATTGAGGGCCCAGTTGGCTGCCTTGACAAACGTGCCCTGGGGTGACAGGTTTTGGGGATGTGAGCCTGGCAGGAAGTTGGCCAGGGCAGGGGGAGTGAGGGTGGGTGCCCTCTCAGGGGACCCCGACAGCAGGGCGTCCCGCCTGCCCCGCTCAGCGTGCCCTGTGCCCCACAGCACCTGCTCAAGTGCAGCTTCGACGTGGTCAAGCGCTGGGTGAATGAGGCCCAGGAGGCTGCGTCCAGTGACAACATCATGGTCCAGGTGAGCCGCAAATGGGGCAGGGATGCTGAAAATATTCAGGCGCTGGCCAGCAGGATGGACTTCGACCACGGAGGTCCTGGTGGCCCCTGGCCAGAGCGGGCTTCAATCCTTTTCTCTTGGTGGGGAGACTTGGGGGTTTGAGGAAAAGAATCCAGGGCATCTCTTGCAGGGAGAGTTGGCTCACAGACTTGATGGGTCATGCTAAAATATCCACGTCGTTTAATAAGCAGCAAGTATTGTTTTGGGGGTGCGATGCCATCTGCCTGGTGCCTGGTGAGGGTTCATTGGGAGCCTCTGCCCTCCTGCCCAGACCTGTAGGCCCCCCGTGTGGGCATCTGTTCCCTCTCCCCCTGTCTTAGTGCTGGGTCTTGTTTCCAGGGCCCACTCTGGCCCCTCAAACCCTCCAGGATCACAGAGGCTTCTTCGCACGTAGAAGGGCCCAAGCGCCGCCCTAGTAAGGACTCCGGAGGGCAGAGGGGATGGTCTGTCTGCCTCCCCTCCCCCGCTAGCTTCGCAGCAGCAGCCACGTGTCCTGGGGCAGGGCCAGGGGCCAAGGGCCTGCTGTAAGGGCGCCCGTCTGCACAGCCTTCAACATGTCCTCAGCCCAGGCCGGCTCCTGCTTTCTATTTCCCGTCGGAGACACCTGGTCTCCAGTTCCTCCATCTGCGTGGCACCTGGCGGGGTCCGGGGATGGAGGCCTGCAGAGTCCCAGGTGGCTCGGTGGGCGTGGCCCACACCTGGGCTCCGTGCGCACCCCAGAGGCGGGGAGCGGGCCGCATGGCCTCAGGCCTCACTCGCCCTGCTTTGCACCCCGCCAGTACCACGCACTGGGGCTCCTCTACCACGTGCGGAAGAATGACCGCCTGGCCGTCAGCAAGATGATCAGCAAGTTCACACGGCACGGCCTCAAGTCCCCCTTCGCCTATTGCATGATGATCCGCGTGGCCAGCCGGCAGCTGGAGGACGAGGACGGCAGGTAGTGGCACCGCGCCTGCCGCACGCCCCCCGAGCCCTCGCCCTCGCCCTCGCCTGGGCGGCCCCTCAGCGTCCTCTTGCCGCCTCTCGTTGCAGCCGTGACAGCCCGCTGTTCGACTTTATTGAGAGCTGCCTGCGCAATAAGCACGAGATGGTGGTGTACGAGGCCGCCTCGGCCATTGTCAGCCTGCCCGGGTGCAGCGCTAAGGAGCTGGCCCCGGCGGTCTCAGGTGCCCGGCGCTCCCCGCCCCCGGCCAGCTCAGGGGCCCGGGCCCCTCCCCCCGGCCGGCTCAGGGGCCCAAGCGCCCCCCGCCCGCCCTGTGTGGCTGGGTCTCCCAGGGGCGAGGCCCTGCCTGGGGGTGGACAGGTGCGCTCTGCTCAGTTGGGGTGGCCATGCCAGTTGGGGACTAGGTGAGGGGGGGATTTGGGTCTGAACAGTCTCCAAGCCCTGGTCCCCGAACTATGCCCCGTGCCCTGCCCTTCCTGGAGCCCCTGGGTTTCCTGGCTGCCGCGCAGGGGGCAGCCCTTCACCGGCGTCTGCCCCCACAGTGCTCCAGCTCTTCTGCAGCTCCCCAAAGGCCGCCCTCCGTTACGCTGCCGTCCGCACCCTCAACAAGGTGAGTTCCCAGTAGACAGGGTGGGGCCGGCCTTCCGATAGGGCTGGGGGAGGGGGCCTGGGCCCAGGAGACCTGCCTCCTGATCCCCCACAGCAGGAGGCGCAGCCCAGGCTGGCCTCTGTCCCCCAGGTGCTGGCATGAGCCCGCCTGAAGGGCCAGCAGACCGGCGTAGGCCACCTGTGGCCCATCTGCATTGTCACCTCTGCTCCCGGACAGGTGGCCATGAAGCACCCATCCGCAGTGACGGCCTGCAACCTGGACCTCGAGAACCTCGTGACAGACGCGAACCGCAGCATCGCCACGCTGGCCATCACCACCCTGCTCAAGACGGGCAGCGAGGGCAGCATTGACCGCCTCATGAAGCAGATCTCCTCCTTCATGTCCGAGATCTCGGACGAGTTCAAGGTCCACAGGCTGCGCCCACAGCAGGGCGGGCCGGGGGCTGCTGCGGGGGCCTCGCTCGGCTCTGTGCGAGGCGCTGCTCCCGGCCTTTGTCGGCGAGGCGGGGAGCTCCAGGCCTGTCACACCCTCTGTTGTCTCCCGTGCACGCTGCATCCTGTGCCGGGCAAAGTCCGGCGAGAGGAACAGAGCAATGCGCACGCCGGCCTGCCCTTGGAGCTCGCTTTCTAGGGCGGGACCGTGGGAGTTTACTCCGGTGTGGATGGGATCGTCCCACATGCTGGTGCAGCGAGGAAACCCTCGGGGCAGCAGTTCCTGGGGGAGCCGCCCGGGAGGACCTGGGAGGGGCCAGCCAGAGCGCACATGCGCTTGCCCTGAGCTCTGAGTAGACGAGGGGACCCACAATGTGGATCAGGGCCTTGGACTGCGGTGTTCGCTGCCCTGCCCTGGGGGCTCAGAGGTCCCCTCGGCCCCTGGCCTGCCTCGCCGCGGCCCGGCCCCACCTGAGGAGGGGCTCTGCTGGCCCCAGGCACTGAGGAGCCGCCCGCGGGGCCGGGCCGCGGCTCACGCCTGTCTCTGGCACAGGTCGTGGTCGTGCAGGCCATCAGCGCGCTGTGTCAGAAGTACCCCCGCAAGCACGCCGTGCTCATGAACTTCCTGTTCTCCATGCTGCGGGAAGAGGTAAGAGTGGGTGGCCTGGCTGCTGGCTCCCAGGCGGGCGGGCCTGGATCCACCGGTTAGCGGGCTGGCTTCTGGTGCCCGCAGCCCCTTGGCTCCTTGTGCGCGGGCAGTGCGGCATGCCCGTCACTGCGGTCACAGTCATAGCTGACCACGTGCCACCCTGGCCGTATAGACTCAGCAGATGCCCCGAGGCGATGCTTAAGCAAAAGGTGAATAACGGTCTGTCTGGTGTCATCTGGTATAGAAATATTCTAGCCATTGCGATTTTTCATTAAAAAAAATTTCCCACAAAAATCGGTCCTTGGTGCTGAAAAGGTTGGAGACCACTATCATAAAATACACACAAGGGCTTCCCTGGTGGCTCAGCTGGTGAAGAATCTGCCTGCAGTGCGAGAGACCTGGGTTCGATCCCTGGGTTGGGAAGATCCCCTGCAGAAGGGAAAGACTGCCCACTCCAGTATTCTGGCCTGGAGAATCCCGTGGACTGTGTAGTCCATGGGGTCGCAAAGACCAAGTGACTGTCACACTAGAATTCATCACCTTAACTGTTTGTAAATGTATATTGTTCAGTATTGTTAAATACCTTCACATGGGAGTGCAGTTAATTTCCAGAACTTTCTCCTGCAAAACTGAACTCTGTTCCCGTTTAATGATAACCCCCTACTCTCTACCCCTCCAGCCTCTACATCGCCCGTTCTTCCTTTGTTTCAAAGGTGGGAAGAAAATCAGGTCCCAGGGGTTTCTATTAGTGTCTGTAGTTAGTCCGGAATGGCCCCGGCGAGCATTCAGCCTGAGCCCTTAGTTTTTACACAGAAGGGAGGTGGCGGTGGGGGTGCCAGACGCTCGCCTGCAGGCCCCGGCTGGGCCGGGCTGCAGCCGGGCTGCGCAGCGCGCCTGGTGCTCAGCTCCCTGCCGCGCTGGCCCGCAGGGTGGCTTCGAGTACAAGCGGGCCATCGTGGACTGCATCATCAGCATCATCGAGGAGAACGCGGAGAGCAAGGAGACGGGGCTGTCCCACCTGTGTGAGTTCATCGAGGACTGCGAGTTCACCGTGCTGGCCACGCGCATCCTGCACCTGCTGGGCCAGGAGGGGCCCAAGACCAGCAACCCCTCCAAGTACATCCGCTTCATCTACAACCGCGTGGTGCTGGAGCACGCGGAGGTCCGCGCAGGTGCGTGGGCGCGGGCTGCGGCGGGCGCGGGGCCTGCAGCCCGGGGGCTCCCTCAGCTGCGCTTCTGCTGCACTGTGCGCGGTCGTGTGCCTTTCTCCTTTTTCCACCTTTCTTCTTTCTCCTTGCTATTTCGCCTTCCTTTCATGGCGGCTTGCTTGAGATGTGGCTCACGCGGCGCCCTCCGCCCAGTGCGCGCGCGCTTCCCGCGCAGCCGTGCGCGCGCTTCCCGCGCAGCCGCCCGGCCCTCCGCTTTGCTCAGACTTGCTGCGTCTCCCTCTCTCGCCTGCTCTGCAGCTCCTCCTTCCTCAGCTGTAGCTCATTCTCTCCCCGTTTGCGGTCAGGCTTCGCTGCCCCTGAGCCCGTTAGGATTCAGAGATCGCGGCCGCTCGCGTGGCCCCCTGGTGGTCAGAGCGGAGAAGGGCTGCTGGGCCCGAGGACAGGGCCGCCTCCCCGGGGAGAGGCAAGGCCCGGAGGCTGCTTGTCGTGGGGCGTTGGGTTGGGCCTGTGGCTGGGGGCGCTCAGCCCGGCCGGCCGCTCCGAGCCCTGGCCTGAGCCGTGTTTGCCTCGTGCCCGCAGGCGCCGTGAGTGCTCTGGCCAAGTTCGGGGCACAGAACGAAGAGATGCTGCCCAGTATCCTGGTGCTGCTGAAGAGGTGCGTGCGCCGTCCCCTCGGCCGGCGGCTGCCCCCGTCTCTGTGGCTGGAAAGGGGAGAAAGGTGCACAGCTACTGATGGTGGAAGACAGTGGAAACCTAGGAACGCGTGAAACACGGTCCAGTGCAGAAGCCCCTCTGCCTGGGTGTTAGTGTGGGGTGTTTTCTGTTTAAGAAACAGCTTTATTGAGCTATAACTCGCGACCCACACAGTATCCCCATCTTAAATGCACACACAGTGGGTTTGTTACATTCAGAGTTGTTTAACCATTACCGCCGTCTAAGTTGAGAACTTTTCTCTTAATCACGCTGTGTGGCGTCTGGGATCTTAGTTCCCTGAGCGGGGATCGAACCTGGGCCCTCTGTGGTGGAAGTGCAGAGTCCCAGCCACTCGACCACCAGGGAATTCTCGAAAACACTTCTGCCACCCCAGAGAAACCGTGTGCCAGCGAGTAGTCGAGCCCCGCCCCGCCCCTTGCTCGCCCTCCGCCTCCGTATTTGCCTGTGCCGACTTGTCACGCCCCGCAGGTGTTCCGCGAGGTGCCTCTCACGAGTCCGGCTCCTTCATGGGGTTTCCAGGGCTCACCTGCGTAGTCGCACGTGCCAGCACCTCATGCCTTTAATGGGCAGGTGCTCCTGCATGGCGTGGAGAGCCCTCGCGTTTTTATCTGGCCACCGCTCGGGAGGCGTCTGGGTCATTCCTGGTTCATGGCTGGCGTGATTCGTGCTGCTGAACATCCGTGCACGAGTCTATGTGACTTGCTGGGGTGTGCACCCAGGAGGGGAATTGCGGAGTCATGTTCAAGTCTTTTTTGACGCGTGCTGTGGGACACAGGCGCGTGGCTCCCTCCCTGGGTGGGCTCTGGGAGAGGGTCCCGGGAGAGTGAGTATCGCCACCGCTGTGCCTCTGATACCCGAGCACCGCATCTAGTGATCAGATGGAAGCTGCCTGCCCTCTGCTGGGGCCCTGTAGTGCCCCCTACCCCACATGGGCCCCCGTCAGGTGCTCCGTGTTGTGGCCACAGGTGTGTGATGGACGACGACAATGAGGTCAGGGACCGGGCCACCTTCTACCTCAACGTCCTGGAGCAGAAGCAGAAGGCCCTCAATGCAGGCTATATCCTGAACGGTGAGTCCTCGCCCGACCACTCCCCTTCCCCAGGCGGCGTGCCCTCCGCTGGACTCCCCTGGCAACTGCAGGGCCTCGCTGTCATCTCAGGAGGCCCAGAGCCCCAGGGTGAGACTAGCCCAGAGAGCTGAACCACTCGCCCATCACACGGACCTGCCGAGCGCTCCCCCGTGTCCAAGCCCCTGTCCCCTGTCCATTAGCTCCTCACAGCAGTCCTGCAGAGGAGGGTGTGCTGCGAAGTCGGGGCTCGGCGGCCTTGCTGGCTTCTTCAGGGTCCTACAGCCTTGGTCCCCGGCCCCCGTCTCACTCTGGCCCCTAGGTCTGACTGTGTCCATCCCGGGTCTGGAGAGGGCGCTGCAGCAGTACACTCTGGAGCCGTCGGAGAAGCCCTTCGACCTCAAGTCCGTGCCCCTGGCCACCGCGCCCCTGGTGGAGCCGAGGACAGGTGAGGCACGCCTGCGCCCCTCAGGCCCTCGGCCCAGGCCTCCTCGGAGGGCCCGCCTGGCGCGCAGGCCGCCATAGCTGCCCAGGGTAGCAGGGGCTGTGCTGGGCGGAGGGAGTTGCCCCGCCTGCCTCTGGCCCCGGAGGGGAAGCCACCTGCACACAGACACTCGTGCTGTCTCCCACGCCGCGCGCTTCACGCTGGGAGGAGGAGATCACGCTTCCGAGTAATGGCGCTGTGGTCGACCTGCCCTGGCCATCTCTGAGCTAAGCGTGCTTGTCCCTGCAGAAAGCACCCCAGTCACCGCCGCCAAGCAGCCTGAGAAGGTGGCTGCCACCCGGCAGGAGATCTTCCAGGGTGAGTGAGGGGGCTTGCAGGCCGCGGCGGCTCTTCCCCCAGGAGCCGAGATCGGGTCTCCCCTGCGTGCTGGCTCTGAGAGTGTTTAGACAGCATGCTTGGCCCTCAGTGGAGGCTGTTGCATCCATTTGGCATCTGAGGATTCGGATGTTCAGAGACAAGGTGATTTGCCCAGTTTGCACAGCACCGAGGGGAGGGCGGAAAGAGTTGAAGTCCAGCCCAGCCGGCTCAGAGCCGCCTGGGCCTTGTTCTGAGTGCTGCAGGCCCTGGGCCCAGTCGGTTCGGGACGTCTGGCGCCGCTCAGCGGAGCTGAGGGCACAACCCAGTCCTGCATCTCGGGCTCCAGATGTGCTCCGGCCACCTTGTCTGGCAGGGTTTGGTGAGGACCCCGTCTGTCCCTCTGCTCCTGCACTTCTAAGGGGAGAGGCTGTGTGTCTAGTTGGCAGACCACGTTGTCCACCAGCTTCCTGCTTTTGAGGCCCGGCAGCAGCCTCCCGTCCTGGGTGGCCCCAGCCCCATGCCCCAGCTTGCCTCCTCTCCTGTCGTCCTGCGTGCCCTCGCGGCTTCTGCCCTCTGTCTTCTGCCCCTCACTGCGCTGGTGCCTGCCTCCTCATAGCAGGCTCCCAGTGACTGGGATTCAAGCCTGCCTTGCCCTTTCCACTCCCGCACCTGTCTTCCGCCAGCACGCCATCTCCCAGGTGTGGCTGCACCGGGACCCTGAGCTGGCTGGCGTCGCTCTCCCTGCAGGCTTTTCCCGTGTTTTCCTTCCCTCTTGCTGCCAGCAGAGATCAGCACGAACTTTGTGGTTTCACTCAACGCTGCTCCACCCCTTGTCCTGAGGTCTGAGTTCAGCCTTGTCATGGGGGGAAAGAGCAGAATAATGATGCTGCCTGCCTTCTCCCTCTGTCCCCAAAATCCTACTAGGTCTAGGGCAGAGGATCACCCTGCCTCAGGTAGAGCTCTTTTCCACGTGGAGGCCAGTGTAACCAGGAAGACGAGTGATGGATCTTGACTAGTGGTCCTCAGGCATCCGTGTGCGTCCGAGTCACGAGGGGAAGCTTGTTTGAGATGCAGGATGGGGGGTCTCTGACGGGCGGGTTTGGGGAGGCCTGAGGATCTGCACTGTTGCCATGCCCACAGCCCCGGGTGTTTCTGGAGCGGTGACTCCTGAGCACAGCTGGGGGAGCAGGGCCGGCTGCCAGTGCCTCGTTCTCCCAGGCACGCCAGGGCCGGAAGCTGGCCTGCCCCAGACGCCCGCCGGCCACTTTGAGCTGGGCGTTCTGTAACACTCTGAATCTGCCCCCTCTCCTTTGGGGCCACTTGTCCCGACAGCCACGTGTCTGAGGGCTGTCTTTCCTGCCTGGTTCCGTGGCCAGCAGCGTTTGCTTCCTCTTTGTCTTTCCCTGTCTCCCTCTTCTGAGCACCTTTGCTGAGCTTCTAAGCTTGAGGGAGTCTCTGGATGGATGAGGCCGGGCCGTGGGCCTGACGTCCATCGGTCGGTCTGGCGTCCCGTGTGGGACGGCGTGGAGGGCGTGCTCGGGTGTGTCGGGGAACCGGGAGTGAGGGACCCGAGGACTGATCAGAGACCCCGCTGAGCCGCTGGGTGAACGCGCGGCCTATGGGTTTCAGAGCAGCTGGCGGCCGTGCCCGAGTTCCAGGGGCTGGGGCCCCTCTTCAAGTCCTCGCCTGAGCCTGTGGCCCTCACTGAGTCGGAGACGGAGTATGTGGTCCGCTGCACGAAGCACACCTTCACTGACCACATGGTCTTCCAGGTGAGCGGGGCCCTCCAGGGGTCCTGGCGCCCCCACGCCACATGGCGGGAGCCTGGTGCGATGCCGGGTCTGCCTCCAGCCGCTGTGTGTCGAGTCCTTGACTCAGGGCCTGTGCGGCTCCCGCGTGTCCATGCGGAGACGGGGGGTCTGGGCAGGGGGCCTGGGTCGGGAGTCAGGCTGGCCCTGGGCTGAGAGGCAGGGCTCCCGACGCCTCCTCTGCAGCTCGGGGGGCCCCCCCCCGGCTCAGCATTTCGGTCCCTCTGCTCCCTGGTCCAGTTTGACTGCACGAACACGCTCAATGACCAGACCCTGGAGAACGTCACGGTGCAGATGGAGCCCACGGAGGCCTACGAGGTGCTGTGTTACGTGCCCGCCCGGAGCCTGCCCTACAACCAGCCTGGGACCTGCTACACGCTGGTGGCCCTGCCCAAGGAGGACCCCACGGCGGGTGAGCCCCTGGCCTTCCGGCAGCCCCTGGGTCGGGCTGGGGAGGGTGGCCTGTGCGCCAGCTGTTCGTTCCCAGTCAGAGCTTCAGCCCCTCGAGGTCGGTCCAGAGCGGAAGGCCAGCCCGCCCTGGGGCTTTGCACATAGCAGCTCATCTCCTCCTCACACACCCTTCAGGGCAGCACTGCTCTCTCTGTCTTAGAGGGCGACCGAGATGAAGTAAACAGTTTGCCTGAATTCACCAGGCTGAGAGGCCCAACCCCGGTCCTCAGGCAGGACTCTGTCTTGGCCTTGAAGGAGCCAGAGAGAGGCACACACGTGACCGTCTGAGTCCACTCCTCCCAAAGAGGCAGGGGCTTTTCCAGGCCTGGGGTGGTGGGCCTGGGCAGCATGTGGGCATGGCCAGCCTGAAGCGTCTCTGCCCCCCTTGCTCTTCTTTCATCATGAGGGCAGCTCCTCAGGCTCCTGCCTGAAGGCGCTCCTGCCTCCCCACGCCACTGCCCTTGGCCCAGACCATCGGGCAGGCCCGGGCCGCTGGCGCAGCTGAGGCCTGGAGGACAGGCTGTGGCCACCCGCCTGCAGAGCCCCCACACCAGCGTGCCTCTCCTCCCACAGTGGCCTGCACGTTCAGCTGCATGATGAAGTTCACCGTCAAGGACTGCGACCCCACCACCGGGGAGGCGGACGACGAGGGCTACGAGGATGAGTACGTGGTAAGCGGAGCACAGGCAGACAGGGAAACGTTCACCGCAGTCCTTGGGAATGGCTGCGGGGAGAGAAGCTGTTTCTGATGTCATTACATGCGTTACAGATCTTGCTGGGTTCACTTAGAACCAGGGTGTGATTTCCCGTCAGTACAAATACTTCATAAACGCAAGTCTTAATGACTTTAGAATACTCCTGTTGACATATCCCAGTTCACCTCGCTTTGTATTCCATTAACATTGGGCATTTGTGATTCCAAATTCTCACTGTTTCTAAGTGCTACATTAAACACCCCTTTCAGTATAAATTTGTACCTGTGTTTCAGATCTGTCTTCTTGTGACTAGAAATAGAATAATTAAAAAAAACATTTTTTTAGACTATTTCCACAAGTGGGATAATTGTCCGCGACCTTCTGACGCAGAGATGCTCCTTCTGGTTCCAGCTCACGGGGCTAGCGTGGAGCTGAGGGCAGGGTCATTCTCGATTTGCCCCGGGCACTGAGGCTGCATGCCGTCCGAGTGCAGACCCTGACAGGCAGCCTGGGATGGAGGCTGCCGGAGCCCTCGTAGCCAGAGGGGCAGTCACTGGAGCGCACCCGATGGGCACACGTGTCCTCCTGGGTCCAGGCCTGAGCCAGCAGTGAGCGCAGCCAAGGCCAGGAGGGCTGGGTATGAGACCCGGCTTCTGCCACAGAGGCTGCGTCCTACCTGTAACGCCCTCCCCGCACACGGGAGCGGGGGCTCAGCAGAGAGCTGCTGGCGAATGAGCGGGAGCCTTTCCACACAGTCGGTCCAGGGTGCGCGTCCAGAGCGGGCCCGGCTGACTTGGGGCGGCCTCTGAGCACTCCTCGCTGCCCGCCCCATCGAGTCAGGCACTGGTGGCTTCGGAGGGTGCGCTCTCACAGCCGACACCCCAAGAGGAGGACGGTGGGCCCTCCACATCTGTGGGGTCTGCCTCCATGAATCCAACAGATGGAAAAGAGAGTGGGTTCCAGAAAATCCGCAAAAGCAGAACTTGAGCTTATCACACAGGCAGCTATTTACTTAGCGTTTGCACTGACTTGACATCTGTCTCCATAACACTTGCATCATGTCAGGTATTAAAGATAACTGAGGCGGCGCAGAGTATAAGGAAAGCGTGTGTAGCTTACAGGCAAATACGGCAGAGCTCCACGTAAAGGACTGGAGCCTCTGGAGTTCGGTTCCTGAGGGCGCGTCTCGCTGAGGGGCCACCACCTGGCCTTGAGAGCGGAGGCCAGGCTGCCGGCCGCTGGGGCCTGGCCCGGAGTGCCATGCTCGGAGCCTGCGCGGTGGGAGGGGGGGCA
>SJYG01000305.1:1360429-1402286 GCA_006410535.1 Litocranius walleri | reverse complement strand
GCGGTCCTGGAGCGGGCGGAGCGGGGCTGGGGGCGGCGGCGCGGCGGAGCGAGAGGCGGCCCAGGCGGGGGGCTCCCTGCTGTCGGCGGGCCGGGCCGGGCCGGGCCGCGAGGCGGGCGGCGTCCCCGGGCGCGCGGGCCCGGGTTGGGGCTGGGGAGAGGCGGGCCGCGTGGGGCGAGGCCCGAGTCCGACCTCCCCCGTCCCCGCGAGCAGGGTCCGCGGTGTGGGCGCCGAGGATGTGCGGCCGGACGTCGTGCCACCTGCCCAGGGAGGTCCTGGCCCGGGCCTGCGCCTACCGGGACCGGCAGGGCCACCAGCGGCTCCCGGAGTGGAGGCACCCCGACCGGTACTGCCCCTCGTACAACAAGAGCCCGCGGTCCAGCAGCCCGGTGCTCCTGTCCCGGCTGCACCTGGAGAAGGTGAGCGCCGACCTGACCCGGGTCACTTAGGCACCCTAAAGGGAAAAGGAGCGGGGGATCGCTCTGCCCCCAGGAGTCCAGCTTAGCAGGCCCTCTAGGCCTAGGGCAGCGTTAGAGCTAGTCTGCAACACCTCTGATGTTTCCTGAACGCTGAAGCTTCTACCCTTTCTGCTTGTTTTATCTTTAACTGAAGCTAGGAACAGAGGTGTTTGGTCTGGTATTCCAGAGTTTAATTGCTTTCTTTGTGTTTCTAGAATCTACGTAGTGCTGGAGTGGTCAATAATTTATAACGTTTTGCTTCCTTGCTTTATCTCCTGAGAGGGCGGGGTGGGGCATGGGGGGGGTGTATGTATAGTTTTTCCATGTCTTAGACCTTTTGAATATCTTTGATATGTTTTAAAATCCTGCTTGTTTCCTCCTTCAGTTTGGTCCGTAATGCATGAGTCACTTCATGAAGTTGCTTGAACCCCTGTTGCTTACTCTCAAGTTTCAGGCCCCACCAGGCAGCATGTAGGGACCGTGTCTGGTTGCCAGGGATTGAGCCTGCGCCCGCGGTAGTGGAAGCACAGAGTCTTAAGCACTGGGCCCCCGGAGAAGTCCCTGTGTTGCGCTCTTCAGAAGTGCTGTGTTTACATGGTGCTCAAAAGATTCATCTTTACGTTACGACGATCGTATTTTGAAATCAGCGCACGAGATAACTGATTCTTTGGTTGAGTGATGCCATTTACATGAAATAGTTTTCTCGAGCCATTTTTAGCCGCTGCATACTTCCCTATTGAAGCTAAAAAAAACTTTTTAACGAGCAGAAAACCAAAAGAAAATAAATACTATGGGAAACCTTGACTGGGAAAGGAAAAACTAAAACATTTCAGAAGAAAGCATAATCTGGAGACAAGGATCGACTGTATGCGGTTTCTTAGTGTTTAGCCGTGGCTCTCTTTGTACCACCTCATTATAGAATGAATGGTAGCTGGAAGCAGGCTTAACAGGTGTGGAGACAGAAGCGCGGAGACTGTGAGTGGCCCCAGGTTACCCAGTTGGTGAGGGGCAGCTGGTACGAAGGTCCAGTCCACCCTTCCGCTCCAGTGATGCTTCCTGGAACCAGGCATGGGATGGTGGGGCTGCTGAACACACACAGCCCTCCTCTCCTGTCAGTGCTGCGCATTTGCTGATGTAATGTTTTGACTCCACATCTCTCATAAATTTTATAAAGATCACTAGGATTTCCTGATTTTGATAAATAGTTTTCGTTTATCTGGAAATGAAAAATTATGGAATTCTAAAGCCAAAAGAGAACCATTCCAGCTTGTTAATCCACATCTTCAAAGCCCGAAGCCTGTGTGCAGACTGTAATATTTGCATTTGAAACCGCCGATTTGCACCCTACTTCCCCTTCTGCTTGTCCAACCCCAGTGTTACCAGCTGTTCTGATCACAAGTCCGAGAGGGCAGAGGAGAAGATGAGTAATACTGAGCAGTATTCTCAGCATTTTGGCTTAGAAGTGCTTTCTATTCATCATGTCCCCCTATGGGGCAGCCCCTTAGCTGGGTTTGGTTTACAGTTGTCGAGTGAACACACTCAAGTTAAAGACGAAGAGTGGAATTTGTAAGAGGACGATTTCCCAGCCTCGGCACTGCTGACACCTTGAGTGAAATGTTTGTTGTTGGAAGCTGACCTGTCTGCATTGTAGACTGTTTAGCAGCATCACTGGCCTACTTTGGAACCTCCCAAAATAATACTCATGTTGCTTTCGAGTCCCTTGTGGACATAGAATGGTGAAATATGAGTCCCAAATACACATTCCCAGCTAAGATCAAAGATCCACCTTCTCGTTTCGGCTTTTATACTATAAACAAGTGTCTTTCTTGAGGTCTATTTACGCTGGTTTTTTTTGCATTTCGGTGCTTTTTGCCAGCGATCTCACTGTTTAAAATTGTCTCCAGGTGTAGTGGTAAAGTGCAGGCTAGGATTCCTGAAAGCAAGAAGAAGGCAACATGCCTTACAGAGGACACCGTGTGTCAGACGCTTCACTCAGGCCTGAGTTACTGTGACTGTTGGTCATGAATTCAAAATTAATGAGCCAACAATATATGTTAAATAAAGTCTAACATATAATAGTAAATATGCTGCACAGAAATAGAAGGCACGGTTGTATACGGACCAGTTAATGAAAACATCACTCCAGGCTCCTGGCCAGCTAGCTCTGTATTTCCGCCTGAGCAGCTCTTGGGTTTCCCTAACTTGCTCTTGGCGGTGACTTTGCGAAAGCTGACTGCATGTGGGACAAACATGGGCTCTGTGGTGTGTGGGGGAGGGGTTAGCTCATTCATACAGGCGAGGTTTTGAAAGAAATGAGACAGGATCTTGTGCAGAGCACAGTTGGGGCATTCAGTTCAGTTCAGTCACTCAGTCGTGTCCGACTCTCTGCGACCCCATGGACCACAGCACGCCGCCAGGCCTCCCTGTCCATCACCAGCTCCTGGAGTTTGCTCAAACACATGTCCATGGAGTCAGTGATGCATCAGCTTGGAACAAAAAGGGAAAGCCCCCTAAGATCCCAGTAGACAGATTCCCGCGCGCTCGGAGCCCCTTGCTCTCCACTCTTTCCATCCTGCCACCCTCTCTGGATGCTCTTTCTTGGACTGCACTTTCCTCTCATTTCTCTTTTTCCCTTTTTTCTCCACACCGGCCCCTCCACCTCCGTCAGGTTTCATCCCATGGTTGATTTACTCCCTAAGAAGTTTTATCCTCATGGCTTCACCAGTCACCTTTATGTAGACTTTGCAGATTCTTTTCAGTCATAACCTCGAAAAATATTAAACTGCCATGTGTGTGCCTACTCCATGCCACATGTCTAACCAGGGTCTTCTTGCGGAGACCGTATTCTTGCCTTTATTCCAGAGCTCGGCAAACCATGGTCTTCGATCAAGTCCTGTGCACTGCGTTTGTGAAACAGCTTTATTGGAATACAGCCACGCTCGCTTGCCCTCGGCTGCTCTGACACGCCAAGGGCGCCGGAGTTGAGCTGAGTGGCAGCAGAGACTGTGGGCACTGCTGCTGCTGCTGCTGAGTCGCTTCAGTCGTGCCCAGCTCTGTGCAACCCCATAGACGCAGCCCGCCAGGCTCCCCCATCCCTGGGGTTCTCCAGGCAAGAGCAGAAAGCTTTCTTCTCAGAATGCCACAGATACCCACTGTCTGGCCCATCACAGCAGAGTCTGCTTGTCCCTCCTCTGCCAGGCCGCCGTCTCCTCCGTTTCAACTCCTCGTGCTCATTGGACATAGGAAGCATCTCTCTGTGGATTTCATTCTGGTGACTCAGAACACCTTTTTGTTTTGTTCACCAGTGAGGAATTAGGGCAAGGCATTCCGTGGAGTCTGGGGCCTCAGGAGGCAGAAAGCCAGGGGTCCTCTGATCATTTCCCTGCATGAAATTTTCTGGGACAGAGCAGGACCCATCCATCTGCTGCCTGTGGGTGCTCTGCCCCTATAATAGTGGTTATTAACATGCCAGAGGCTGTGGGGTCTGCAGGGGCTGCAATACTTAGTGTTTAGCCTTCCAGAGGAAAGTCTGCGCGCATCTGGTGCAGAGGCCTCTCCCCTCTCACCAGCCCCACCGCAGCAGAGCCCAGCACGCACTCCCTGCTCAGTCTGTGCCGAGAGAACAGTGTGTGTCTCAATCTGTCAGTCTCGTCAAATTCTCAGGGGGCCAGGTACCCCAGAAAAGTTTAGCAACCGTACGTTCAGGGTGGGGGCCCCAAGACTACCCTCACATTTGGAGGCTGGTTAGAAGGCAGCATGTAATGTGCCTACGGTTTATTACAGTGAAGGGAAACACAGAATCAGCAGGGGAACAGAAGCAAGTAGAGATCTGGAGAAATTCGGGCCCAGTCTCTCCTCCCTCCCTGGGAGGGGACACACCGAGCAAGTTCTTTCTCCAGCAGTGAAAGAGGTAGTCACTCGTGTGCAGCGTTTCTGCCCAGAGAGACCCATTAGACACAGGCCCCAGGTTTGCTGGGGCTGGTCACGTGGGCGCTCTGCCTAGCAAGCAGCAGCCTCCCAGATGCCCAGAAGGAAAGCCGGTGCTCAGCAAGAACTTTGTTTGGTGCCTGAAGCGGCCGTAGGATACCATCCCAATCAGTTAGGGGAAGGGGGGTGCTCTCAAAAGCCAAGTTCTCACATGCTGCTTGAGGGCCAGCCCTGTGAACCGGCCTCCTAAAAACAGCATCCTAGGCTTGCTCTGTGCTTGCTGCACGAAACCACTTCCTGCCCAGTCTTGGCACGGCCTCTGATTTCCCCTCTGGTCCCCCCTCCCATCTCTTCTCTGTCTCAGTCCTGTAGGGTGCAATCCGAGGACCCCCTCACCCACCACCCCCTTCTGCCCCTCCCAAGGAGCTGGTTGCTTGGCCCCCTCACAGATCACTGCCCGCTGAGCTTCTCCAGCACGGCTGTGCGCACCACTTTCAGGGCCGTAGCCCGTGGCATCGCATCGCCTGTGTCGCTCAGCGTCTTTGTGGCCTCACAGGGCATGGGGCACGTCTTCCGTGTGTCCCCGTCTTCGCACAGACCTTCCGTGGGATGCCTGTCGCATGTGCCTTGTCAGAGCTGGCCACGAGAGGTCCAGGGCCTCAGAGCCTGCTTCTCCTGTGGCTGGCACTGATTCACGGCTTACAGGAGCTGGACCTCTTTGTACCCCCCACCGCCCCAGGCAGAATGTCACCATCCTGAGTAGCACGGTTGCCTGAGAGCGCCAGCCACGCAGGTCGTGAGAAGTCTTTAGAACTGCTGGCAGGAGCTCTCCTGTCCACAGTCAGCTCCTCTGCGTTTCGACACTGGTGGTGGTGGTGGGGTGGCTGCTCAGGCCTGCCCGACTCTCGCGACCGCTTGGACTGTGGCCCGCCAGGCCCCTCTGTCCACAGGACTCTCCAGGCGAGCACTGGAGGGGCTGGCCAGCCCCCCCTCCAGGTGGCGTGCCGTGTGCCCCCCCGTAAGCTTCCGCAGCCCCTCCCGTCTCCTCACTGCACCACACCCTTTCTCGTGGCAGGACGCAGACCCGTGCGAGCGGATCATCGTGCCCATGCGGTGGGGCTTGGTCCCCTTCTGGTTCAGAGAGGAGGATCCTTCCCAGCTGCAGATCAGCACCAGCAACTGCCGCAGCGACACCATACTGGAGAGGCGGTCCTTCAAGGTGGGGGCGCGCGCGCCGGCGGCGCCCAGCCAGAACTGCCGCCTCGGACGCCTGCCGAGCGGCTCCAGGCTGTGTCCTGCTTGTCGCTGTCGGGCGCTCCTCTCTGTACCCTGGTGGACAGAGCAGGGCCTTTTCTCCCACTCAACCGTGGGCTCCCAGGCCCAGCTGGACACGTGGTGCCAGCCAGAGGTTCTCGTGTAGCGCTCGCGTCGCAGGACAGCTGGTCGTCCAGGTGGCTTCTAACCCACGTGTCCCGCCCTCAGCTGGGATGCGGGGACAGTGAGGCCCGCCGACGCGTCTCGTGAGGGTGGGCAGTCAGGCATCTCACGCGGCACCCGGCTCAGCCTCCAGGGAGTGGGCACAGCCGCGGAGCTTTATGGCCCTGCCTGGGAAGTCCCAAACATCACCTCTGCTGTGTTCCTTGGTTTATTCCAAGCTGGCCCGAGGTCACTGAGGGAGGGGACCTCATCGCATGTGAACCCTGCTGGGTGGGGCTCGCTGTGGGGCGGCCAGCTTTGGAGACCGGCTCCACAGCGCCTATTTCCTCTTAGGCACGTTATTTAATCTTTCCAACACCCGTGTACGTGCAACTTCATACCTATGAAATGCGACGTGCAGAGGAATTGCCGCTCTGAGGCCGCCCGTGCTTTCCCGCAGGTGCCTCTGGTCAAGGGGAGACGCTGCGTCGTCTTAGCAGACGGGTTCTACGAGTGGCAGCGACTTCAGGCCTCAAACTACCGGCAGCCGTACTTCATCTACTTCCCCCAGGCCAAGGCCGAGGAGGTACTTCCCCAGGCCCGGGCCGAGAGGCGGCGGCCGCGGCGCCCTCTCTGTCGGGCGGTCCGGGCTTCTTGGGTGTTCAGTTAGGTGTCTTTCATGTCTTTTTTTTTAAATTCTCAGCCATAAACTGTCTATTCAGACTTCCCTTCTGTCCCGTTATTTCTTCTTTCTGGGAGGCTCCCTATGCGCGAGCGTGTTGGCCCGTGTGGCGCTGCCCAAGCTTCCGGGTGTTCCGCACGCTTCACTCTCTTTCTCTGCATCTCAGTCGGGGCCATTTTTACTGATCTGTTTTCAAGTTCACGCTTCTTTGTCATTTACTCCTGAGTCTGTTGATTTCTGTGTATCTTGGCAGTTCCTTGGCTATCTGGCTGTTTTGTATATCTTAGATTGTTTTTTACTGGTTGCCAGACATAGGTAGGAGAGAGACTGAGACGGATCCTGTTCGTCTCTGGACGTGGACATGTGTGTCTGCCCTTAGGCTGCGTTGGTCTTGCCGGGAGCTGGGCTGGACTTGGGTTTTGTCGTGCACCAGACACTTCAACTGTTTGTCTGGTGTTGCCCCGTGTTCAGGGTGAGGGTTGGTTTTCCGGAGGGTTTTCCTCAAGAGTCCTGGTCCCCACACTCGGAAGCCCTCGGACGCTCTCTCCAGGTGCCCGCTGCTGCCCATCAGCCGGGGCCTGCTCGTCCGCAGAGGCGGCAGAGCGCTGTCCGCTGTCCCGGTTCAGCCTCGTCCTAAGTAGAACCATGGCCCCAGCTCTGGGGCTTTCTCGGTGAGCCTGCTCCTCCCCAGGGGGGCAGAGAGCTGCTCCTTTCGCCCTTTTGCAGCCTTAGCGGGCTTCCCTGAACTCTCAGGAGTAACGGGCTTTATCCCTTCTCCCCTGGCTCCTTAAGCTTCGTGCTCCTTGGAGGAGAAGGGCGGGGTGAGGCTTCTTGCTGTCCCCCGAGCGCCTGGACACACCGGGCTTGGAGTCTCCCTCCGTCCCCGGCCCTGTCTGTCTCATGAGCACCCGCAGAGGCTGGTCTTGATGCCTGCAGCCCTCTCGGGCAAGCCTGCGCTCTGCAGAGAGCAGCTGAATGGCCATTTTATCTGGATGCTTAGCTGCTGCATGAAGGAGGCCTGCTTGCCTCCTGTCACCACTGGGAAGCCCGCAGTAGGGCCTCCTCTCCCTCGAGATGACCCTGTCTTTGCTTTACAGTCCAGGCTAAGTGGCTGAGTTCTCCAGTGAGTTTAAGGAAGGTTATGGTTATGGAGAGTCTCTACCTGTTCTTATCGAGAGGGAGGGTGGAGGCGACTTTCCAGCCTTTGGAAGCTGGGAACTGAATCTTGAAGGCAAGTGGGAGTTGGCACGTTGAGCTCAGGCAGAAAAGACCTTTTCAGCAGGAAGAGGAAAGTTACTTCCGCGAGACCCAGACAGCTGGGCGGGACGCAAGTTCCCCTTGTGCGTGAAAGCTGGAGTGAGGCTCCAGATCCCGGAAGGCCTGAGTGCCCCCAGGGGTATTAGACTGTATCGTGAAAGCATTCCAGGGCCATAAATCTACTGCCTCGGGGAGGGTCTGCCACCAAGCCTCTGTCCTCTGACGCGGGTCCAGGGCCTCCGTGCTGAGATGATGGCTGTGGCGTCGCCTGCAGGGGAGGTGGCCGCGGACTGGCTGATGTGGCGTGGGTTTGCTTCCAGTCCGAGCAGGTGGATTCTGTGGCCAGCCCTGAGGACTGGGAGAAAGTCTGGGACAACTGGAGGCCGCTGACGATGGCCGGGATCTTTGACTGCTGGGAGCCCCCCGCGGGAGGAGACTGCCTCTATTCCTACAGCATCATCACCGTGGACTCCTGCAAAGCCTTGAACGACATCCACAACAGGCAAGGCACACCCTGCGCCTGCGTTCAGGGGATTTGGGCAGGGTTTCTCATCTTTGGGGCTAAACAAGCAGCTTTCGGAATTCAGAGTTTCTGCATGCACAGATTTAGAGAGTCGGAAGCTAAGCCAGTTGCTTCACAAGACACAGGAACAGTCTGCGCGGCTGTAACGTGACACTCACTCCTGGAACTGGCCACGCTGTGCAAAACTGCACAGTGAAATCCAGAGCTTACAGAAAAGTGGGAATAAGGGGACCACACTTAAACATTTTGTCAGTGACCCAGTTAAAACAGTAACAGGGATCTAATAGAACCCACACTGCAGATGCCTGCGTTCCATGGTTGAGAAATGCCGAGCAGCTGCAGTGGGCACAGCGCCACGCCGCAGAGAGGCCTGCCGGCAGCTTGCGCTGGAGGAGTCGCAGTTTGTGACTTACTGTGACGTGGTGGGAGGAAGGTGATGTGAAACGATTGTCTTTTCCGGTCTTAAACCCTGGGATGTGTTCTGCCTTTGCAATGTTGTTCCTCCGAGGCTGGCCTTCATAGTAGATACACATTTAATCAGAACTGAACGTTCTGAGGCGATGGGCCGCCTCCCCCAGTTAGCTTCAGCGTCACGCCTGGAGCCGCGCAGACCGCCGTCAGAGGCCGGAGAGGTCCCCGCGCCGCGTGCTCTTTGTGTACAGACAGCGCGTGCTCCTTGTGAGGAAGCCCCCCTATTCTCAGCCTGGCTTCGTCGGCACGCCGAGAAGCCTTCCCGCCGCGTCTGTCCCGTGAGCCCGGGCGGCGCGCCTCTCCACGCCGCTCGCGCCGTCCCGGCCGTGGACGTTCCTCTCTCCTGCCCCCCCTGTTGTGGACCCTGTGTGTCTGTTGCCCAGGAGATTCCACACGCTCTGTTCTGCTTTCAAGCTTGTCATTTAGTCAGGCTGTCGTGTCCGGCTCTCTGCAGCTCCGTGGACTGTGACCCGCCAGGCTCCTCTGCCCATGGGATTTCCCAGGCAAGAATACCGGAGTGGGCTGCCATTTCCTTCTCCAGGGGATCTCCCCACCCAGGGATCTTCCCACCCCACCTACGTCTCCTGCGCTGGCAGGTGGATTCTTTATCACTGGGCCACCTGGGAAGTCTGGCTTTCAAGATGGTTTATTATTATTTCACCCTTCTCCCCAAGACTTAAACGTTTTCTGTTTCGTGCACTGCTTAGAATGTCTGAACCAGGAAGCTTAGACATGTTTGAGGTGTTGAATGAGCAGTTTTTTGAACAGAAGCGTTTACAAGGGCAAAGTGAGAGCAGACCGGCACTTTGGAGGAGAGTGTGCGCTGAGCCGAGGCGGCCAGCAGCGTCTGAGGCGCGCATTTTGCGTTCTTACAAGGTTCAGCTCAGCGGGTTGACGCTTTCTGTGTTCACATTGGGTTTCGTCACAGGTAAAACTGTATAAGCAAATGCAAAATTTGCATTATGCTTAAATTGCTATCTAATAGTCAATCCCACTGGAATAAGTTTTCATTTTAAAAACAAGCACGAGCAGAACTGACATGCTTGTGTGATGATTTCAGGATTTTTGCCCGGTCTCAGTGCCCTCAGGGGTAATTTTATGATGTTTTCTGAAAAGAATCCAGTACGGCACATATTGGGTTATCTGTTTTAACCCCTTTGTCCTAAGCATTCTGTCTGAAATGATGCTTTCCTGGGATATAATAGTTCTAGTTTTGCTAATTCACCTTAAAATAAAGTCCTATTTCATCAAATCTAAGATTCTGTTCCACTGTTTTATACAGTTAAGAAAAGTAAACTGCTGCCAAGTACTGCCAGTGAGGTTGTGATACAGTGGAAAGATGCCATTCATTGTAAACCTAGATGTCAGAGATTTAAAAATACTGTTTAAAAGTATATCTTGGGACGATTCCCTGGCAGTCCAGTGGTTACAACTCCATGCCTCGACTGCTGAGGGCCTAAATTTGATCCCTGGGAAGCTAAGATCCTACAAGCTGTGTGGTGCAGCCAAAAAATAAAATAGTAAAGCAAATATCTGTTTAATTTGTTGAAGTAATAATTATTAAAAGTAACGTTCATGCATTTCTCTCCTAAATTCAACCATGCCATCCCCCAGTGAAGTGTGTACGTACCTGCTTTGCACTGGCCTAGGGCGTAAGACTGGAAGCTAAACAAGCGCTCTTTCCCTGGTGTCTCCTGGGCACCAGCAGTCGTCTGGGGCAGCCTCTTCGCTTCTCTGAGCCATTTCGCCCACACTTGGGTTTTGGTTTCGGTTGCCTTTCAGTCACGGTTTATAGAGAGCTCCTCCTTACATAAGCCTGCCATGGGCGGGAAGGGTGGGGTCTTCAGGACAGACAGGTTTCCCCTTGGAGTCTAGGCCGGGGCCCCGTAAAGGTTGCCAGTCTGCAGCATTTGCGCGGGAGGGCACCCATTTGCAGCACCGGGCACGGACTTGGCCGCCACACTCTGAGCTGGCTCTCCTGTGCTGAGCTCCGTGCCCTGATGTTCCTGGGGGCTCGGGACAGCGTGCAGGGTGCAGGCGTGGAGGGGGGCAGCCTGTGCATCAGCTGACTAGGCCCCCCCGACCGGTGCCCCCGACCGGTGCCCCCGACCCCTGTCTTGCGCTCACCCCCCAGGATGCCTGCCATACTGGATGGTGAGGAGGCGGTCTCCAAGTGGCTGGACTTTGGGGAGGTCTCAGCCCAGGAGGCTCTGAAGCTGATCCGCCCCACGGAGAACATCGCCTTCCACCGGGTGTCGTCCGTGGTGAACAGCTGCCGCAACAACACTCCCGAGTGTCTGCTCCCGCTGCACCTGCTGGCCGGAAAGGTAGGGCCTGGACGCTGCCTTGCCGCCGAGCTCCGCCTGCCCCGAGGGGCCTGTCAGTGCGTGCCGGGACCTGTGCCGTCAGAGACTGAACCCGAGGCTCCCACAGACTGTCCTCCCCGTGCGCAGCAAGGCGGCCTGGGGCGTGCCTCTCAGAGCTGGCTGCAGGTCGGCCCGGCACGTGCTTGTCGGTGTTCAGGCTGGGCCGGGCCTTCTGTGACTTCACGAGGCTGCTTGGGTGGGTCTGATAAGCCCCTTTGAGCACTCCTCCTCTGGAGGGTGACTGTGAAAAGGACAGAAGGGCCCTGACCAGAACCGTCTCTTTTGCCAACCAAATGGGAGCTGTGTTTCCGTCTGTTTACTCTGCTTTCCCGGCTACACGGTAGGGGGATTCAGTCCTCGTTCTCCTTCAGGAGACTGGAGAGTGTTCCTGCGAGGAGCACAGGCTTTAGAGTTGGCGGGGATCGCGGGGCTGTATTTTGAAAGGAAGGTGGACAGACGAGAGGCCTGGGCGATGAGAAGCCCCAGAGCAGCAGCTGGCCCCGCCGACACCCGGGGTGAGGCGTGGGGGCGGCAGGTGCTCCTCGGGGGCTGGAGGACGGGGACAGCCGGAACCAGGAACCAGGGCCCCCGCCCTGTCTCCCTCAGAGCCTCTCACGTTCTCACACTCACAGTCAGCGTCAGCCTTTTCCTCTCGGTTCTCTCAAAGCCTGCATCCCTGGTAGCGCTTTTCATTACCCGTCTCTAAAAAATTGCAACGGTAGATATTCATGTTGCCCCAGCCCCAGCCCCATGTCTGCCACAGTCTTCTCTGCAGAACTCTCGCTCTGGAGAGCTGGCGTCCTGTGCTGGGCTCGGGCGCAGGGGTCAGCAGGCCCCTCTCGCCCGCTGCTCGCCCTCCAGCGCGCTCCCTGCACGGCCTGCTCAGGCTCAGTGATGCTCTTTGTCCTGAGCTTGCTTCATTCCCTGCCCGGGTTTGGAGAGCCTGCCCGCTGTCTTCTGTGGCCGTTCTCGCCCACCACGAGCTGCCCCCTCTCCCTTCCGGCCCTGGGAACCCACCCTGCTCCCCTCCTCGTGCCCCTAGTCACATCTCCGTGCCCAGTCGGTCCCTGGCACAGCGCCTCTTCCCTGGTTTCCCGGGAGCTCGAGCTGGGGGTCTGAGCTGCTTTCTCCTAGGAGCTCAAGGCGAGTGCCAGCAGCCAGAAGATGCTGCAGTGGCTGGCCACGAAGTCACCCAAAAAGGAAGAGCCCAAAACACCCCAAAAGGCAGAGTCAGACGCGCCCCAGTGGTCCAGCCAGTTCCTGCAGAAGAGCCCAGTAACCCCCAAGAGAGGCAGCGCCGGCCTCCTGGAGCGGTGGCTGAGGCGGGGGCAGGAGGAGGAGCCTGTGGCCAAGCGGCCTCGCACGCCCTAGCGCAGGCCTTCCCGGGAGGGAGGCCGCGGCCGCGGGCGCAGCGCTGCATACCGCGGCCCACAGGGCGTGGGTGGGGGGGCAGTTCCCAGGCCGAGGTGTGCTGTGAATAGCTGTGATCGCAGGTTGGGTGTGGGTGTGGTGTGGTGTGGGTGGGAGTGTGTGTGTGTATGTTGGGGGAGTTCCAAGCCGAGAGGCTCTGTGCCGAATCCTGCTGTGATTGCAGGTGGCACTTGCGGGGCCTGGCGGGGGGCGGGGTCGCCCCCATCACAGCTCAAGTGTTGGTTCAGGGTTTCCGCCTCCCCGGGCAGTGCGGGCTGGCTGTGAGCTGGACTGCCCGGCGGGCTGGGCGGGCAGCCCCATCAGTTCCGAGGGAGGGGAGGGAGCGCTGGCCCACGGCCCTCTCCGGGCGGCCGGTGCGCCCTCCCTCGGAGCCTGTCCCTACTGGCGGCTCTCAGCAGAGGCTGTATTCCGCTCAGCCTACGGGCTCTTTCAGTGTTTGGGAGTTAGGTTCTTAAAACATTGTCTTGTTTTCTGAATAAACTGTATTTGATAACCTGTCTAGAAAATGCTGCCGGTGGGAGGAACTCTGATCTGCTTCCTCCTGGCCACGGTCCTGGGGAATGATTTTGTCACAAGTAGGGGGGCAACTGGGGTTTCTGCTGGCAAAACTGCTTTTTTGTAAACAATAAAAAGACTTGGTAGGGGGCTCTTTATTGCGTCTCTTTTCACTCTTAATACCTGGAAGTTTTCTGAATCCACTGGCTTAAAGCAACCAGACAGAGTGCCTGCCGGGCAGGAGGGGCTGCGGGGCGGGCGCGCAGGCCGGGCGCGAGCCCAGCCCCGGCTCAGGTGCGCAGCGCCCGGGGCCAGGAGCGCACGGACCGGGACGCGCGTCGGAGGCGGCCACCCGCCCAGCCTGGCCGGCGGCCCCGCGTTTGCTCTGCAGGCAGATGTCCCGTCTGTGGCGGTGGCCGTCCGCCCCCCGCCCAGATGCTTGGGTCCGCGAAGGCGGGTTGCGCGCCGCTCTTCAGGCCCACCCGGGCGCCGCGGCGGAGGGACCCGCCGGCTCCAGGGCGAGCCTCCAGGACGTCCGCCCCGCCCCGCGGGCGCCCCGGCGGCTGCTGCAGACCGGCGCCTCCGCGACCGAGCCCCGGCCCGCAAGCGCGACCCGGCTCTATGCAAATCAGGGATCGCAACGCCGCCAATCAGAGCGGGGCCCGGCGCTGCTCCCGCCAATGGCGGGGCGGGGGCGGGGCCCGCGCGGCCCGGGCCCGCCGGTTCCTCTTCCGGGGCCGCGGGGGGTGGCTGGAGCCGGCCTCGCGGAGGGGCGGGCGCTCTCCTCCGGCTTCCGCCTCCTCTGGGCTCTTCCGCTTGGAGTGAGAGAGTTTACAAGTACACTAACATTAGGGAAGGTCGACTGTTAGGACTTGCCGCGTTTACTCCGTTTAGTAGAGCAGCAGGAGGGAGATTTCCTGGGTTTTAGTGGTCAGTTTGATGGGGGCTTTTACCACACAGCATGTAACGTTCCCAGACTGCGTGCTTTCCATTCCGGTTCTTACAACCTCGAGATAAATGCGATGTTTAAAGGCGCATTCTCATATCTAAACATGGTTCTGTGATTTCAGGTCTGCGTGAACGGCGTCGCAGGCATTTTCTTTTCCAGTTTTCCCCTTGTCTGAATCCTCAGCGTTTCTAGGAATTGCCAGGTCGCTCTCCAGATTTTCACTGGACTGCCGTTTCCTCCCCTCTGCCAGTAAGTCTCAGGAGAAGGGCAGCCAGCTCCTGCCTGAGGCTCTCTGACCCCTCAGTGGGCTCCCAGCCGGCAGGCTCTCCTCAGCCCACCCTCCCTGAGGGCACAAGGCTTGGCTCCAGGCCTCAGAGGAAGCAGAGGGTCCCCAGACTCCAGATTCTGTTGGGGTGGACAGATGTCTCTCCGACTCCTGTCTGCAATCCACCTGGCTTCATCGCTTCCTGCAAAGCTGTGTACCTGAAAAGCTCTGTGCACCCAAGGGGAACAGACCCAGGCAGGGGAGAGACTCGGCCCATGGGGGCAGATCGGAGGGGCTCCTGGCCTGGGTCTCAGCTTGCAGGATGAGGACAGGACCCTGCTTTCCACCAGGAAAGCCCAGAGGATAGGGTAGTGATGGGAACCAGAGAGGGCGATGGCTGACCTCAGCCAGGAGGAGGGTAGAACCTCAGTCCTTGGGGAAGGAGCTCTGGCTTGGGCTGCATGGGAGGTCCCCGGCACGTACCAAGCTGCCCTGAGATGTGGGTTGTCCGTCTCTGAATCAGGACAGTGGGTGCTCACAGCTGAACTCCCAGGAGCCCACAGCAACAGGTGCTGGTTGTTGGAGAGCCAACACCTCCCGCTGTCACAGTGCTGCTTGTGTGGAGAAGGGTCCCGGGCGCCAGTGAAGACGCGCCACAGACCCCATGGGCAACAGGCCCAGCGGAGGCCCCGGAGCGGGTGCTGGGACAGGGCCTCGCTGCCCTGCCTGTGGCCCCCGATGGAGGCGGCCAGGAGACAGAGAACACTTGCGAGAGGCGAGAGGAGTTGGGTGAGAACAGGGAAGCACGTACCCGGAGGTGCACAGCGCAGGGAGGAGGTGGTCCCCGGGGTGCAGGCCCTCGGCAGCGGCAGGCTGAGCTGCCACCGCCGTGGGGCTTTCCTCTGCCTCCTGCTCCATCAGGAGACCGCCATCCAAAGCCGCTTGTCTTGTCAAACAGCCAGAACAACCCGCAAAGAAGATCAAAATGAGTGATCACACAGGTGGGGACTGCAGGCCACACCATGTCACACGTGATTTTGTTTGGCTTAGGAATTCATTTTGCTTTGGTTTTGTTACGGAACTTATTTTGTTTTGGTAACACCCACACGCTGTAAGGGTGCCGTCGCACCCGTTTTCTGGTGCCCAGTCCAGTGGTATGAAATAGGCTCGCACTGTTGCGCAGCCATCACCAGCGTCCGTTCCCAGAAGACTTTCCATCTTGCAAACCGGAGATTCTGGCCCCGTCCCTGTCCCAGCCTCTGCCACCCACCGTCCTCCTTCCTGTCTTCGGCAACTTGGCCCTGTCGGCCCCACATGTGTGGGATCACACGACGCTTGTCCCTTCGTGACGGGCTTGTTTCACTGAGCACAGCATTTTTCAGGTTAGTCCATGTTGTCGCAGTGTCAGAGCCTCTTTTTAAGGCTGAGTAACGGTGCAGGGTGTGTTCATCCGTCAGCCCCGGGTGGACCCCTGGGTGCTCCCGCCGGCTGGCTGCTGTGGCGAGTGCCGCTCTGAGCTCGGCTGCGGGGAATCCGAGTCACTGCTTTCAGTTCTTTCGGCTGTGTCCCCAGAAGTGGAATTGGCGGCTCAGTTCTGTGCTGGGTCTTTGGAGGGCCCTCCATGCTGTTTCCCAGTAGCTCCATCACTGTACATTCCTGCCAGCAATGCACAAAGTTTCAGTTTCAAGTCCACGTTTTAAAAGTGGGAGGTTTCATACGCACACACAAAAATGTGTAATCTCCACGTAAAAACTTCTCAGGAGGTGCCTCTGATGACCGAGTGCCTTGTGGGACTCCAGGCAGCTGGGGGACCCTCCTGACAGGCTCCCTGGATAACCCGCTCCCCTCCCTGCCTCCAGAGGGCAGCTCAGAGATTTGCAGGCACCTCTGCCGTGTCTAAGAAAGCTCTGGAGACATTCAGAAGGGCTCTGGGGTCTGTGCACCTCTGTTTGAGACTCTAGTTCCGGCGGGCATGCACCCACCTGATGGTGGGGAATCGCCGTCTCTTTGCACGGCTGTGGCTGGGCCGCACGGGGCCGCCCTCACTTGTATGTTTCCGTGCGGGGCAGCCACGGGCAGATTCTTGCCGGATTCGGGTGGAAGCCGCCGCTGTGGTTGCCGGGCTGCCCACTTACCTCCTCGGTGGGAAGCGGCACCGGAGCTGGTGGTCCACTTTCCCTGGATTCTCAGGGTTCCTGATTCCCGGGCCAGATGTGGACATATTCAACTTTGGACGAAGAGTCTCAGCTCTGCAGACTAGGATATCCCCGTCGCCAAGGTCAGATGCAACATGGACTTGGGTTTCAGTCCTGTGCTCAGCACCAGGCCCTGTCCTGGCGGAGGACAGCTTGAGCTGGAGTTGACTGGGTCAAGACCCCATTCTACGGGTTGCTCAGGCAGTTTGGCCTTGAAAGGGGCCTTTGCAGCGTCTGCGGAGCCATCCAGGGCCCAGGGAGAAGCAGGATCCAGAACACAGAGGCAGACCTGAGATCTGAGGAGGTTCCCAGAGAGGCAGGTCCCAGCCCAGGGAGAGGAAGGAGGCAGCCTCATGAGAGAAACGGCTGTACGCCAGAGGTGGTGGAAAACGAGACCGTGGCCAGAGGCTCAGACAGCCCTGCTCAGCAGATGAGTGAGCAAAACAAATCTCCTTCGGCTCTGTTTATAGATGAGGACACGGAGGCCTGGAGAGAGCAGTCTTGCCCCAGACATCAGACCATGGTGGAGCCAGGTCCAGAGCCCTGCCCTGCCACTGTGGGCCTCCACCCCACCCCACCCCCACCCAGCCCCTCCTGTCTGGCAGATGCCACTTGCCTCCTTGCAGCAGTGCACCCACCTCATCCAGGAAGCCCTCCTCCAGGGCCCCGTAGGGTCACGCGCCTTCAGTGTTTACCTGGAACTGATGCCACTTGAAGCCGAGTCCAAGAGACACAGTAAGTAGATCCGTGCAGGAGCAGAAAACAGACCTCCCCACCAGTAAGGCGGGTGTTGGAACACCTCCCCCTAGGGCTCTCTTGAGGCTGAGGTCTGCAGCCTTCCTTGGGGTGCCAGGCACACAAAGGATGTTTCTTCAACTTCAGGGCATGGGACCCAGCCACGCTCGGCTGAAGGCCACTTGGGCAGAGTTGAGGAGGGGCCTGTGGGTGGAGTGAAGGCCCCTGGGAGAGCGCGGGTTTACTGAGGCTGCGCAAGCTTCCTCTAGTTGCAGGAGCTGCTCTGCAGCGCAGAGCACGGGCTCCACAGCACAGGCTCAGCAGCTGTGGCCCGCGAGCTTGCTTCCTCCAGGGCACACGGGGTCTTCCCGGACCAGCCAGGCTGTGTATCATGGGAATCGCCGTCTCTTTGCACGGCTGTGGCTGGGCCGCACGGGGCCGCCCTCACTTGTATGTTTCCGTGCGGGGCAGCCACGGGCAGATTCTTGCCGGATTCGGGTGGAAGCCGCCGCTGTGGTTGCCGGGCTGCCCACTTACCTCCTCGGTGGGAAGCGGCACCGGAGCTGGTGGTCCACTTTCCCTGGATTCTCAGGGTTCCTGATTCCCGGGCCAGATGTGGACATATTCAACTTTGGACGAAGAGTCTCAGCTCTGCAGACTAGGATATCCCCGTCGCCAAGGTCAGATGCAACATGGACTTGGGTTTCAGTCCTGTGCTCAGCACCAGGCCCTGTCCTGGCGGAGGACAGCTTGAGCTGGAGTTGACTGGGTCAAGACCCCATTCTACGGGTTGCTCAGGCAGTTTGGCCTTGAAAGGGGCCTTTGCAGCGTCTGCGGAGCCATCCAGGGCCCAGGGAGAAGCAGGATCCAGAACACAGAGGCAGACCTGAGATCTGAGGAGGTTCCCAGAGAGGCAGGTCCCAGCCCAGGGAGAGGAAGGAGGCAGCCTCATGAGAGAAACGGCTGTACGCCAGAGGTGGTGGAAAACGAGACCGTGGCCAGAGGCTCAGACAGCCCTGCTCAGCAGATGAGTGAGCAAAACAAATCTCCTTCGGCTCTGTTTATAGATGAGGACACGGAGGCCTGGAGAGAGCAGTCTTGCCCCAGACATCAGACCATGGTGGAGCCAGGTCCAGAGCCCTGCCCTGCCACTGTGGGCCTCCACCCCACCCCACCCCCACCCAGCCCCTCCTGTCTGGCAGATGCCACTTGCCTCCTTGCAGCAGTGCACCCACCTCATCCAGGAAGCCCTCCTCCAGGGCCCCGTAGGGTCACGCGCCTTCAGTGTTTACCTGGAACTGATGCCACTTGAAGCCGAGTCCAAGAGACACAGTAAGTAGATCCGTGCAGGAGCAGAAAACAGACCTCCCCACCAGTAAGGCGGGTGTTGGAACACCTCCCCCTAGGGCTCTCTTGAGGCTGAGGTCTGCAGCCTTCCTTGGGGTGCCAGGCACACAAAGGATGTTTCTTCAACTTCAGGGCATGGGACCCAGCCACGCTCGGCTGAAGGCCACTTGGGCAGAGTTGAGGAGGGGCCTGTGGGTGGAGTGAAGGCCCCTGGGAGAGCGCGGGTTTACTGAGGCTGCGCAAGCTTCCTCTAGTTGCAGGAGCTGCTCTGCAGCGCAGAGCACGGGCTCCACAGCACAGGCTCAGCAGCTGTGGCCCGCGAGCTTGCTTCCTCCAGGGCACACGGGGTCTTCCCGGACCAGCCAGGCTGTGTATCATCACCCTGCTTATTTAACTTATATGCAGAGTACATCATGAGAAACGCTGGGCTGGAAGAAACACAGGCTGGAATCAAGATTGCCAGGAGAAATATCAATAACCTCAGATATGCAGATGACACCACCCTTATGGCACAAAGTGAAGAGGAACTAAAGAGCCTCTGGATGAAAGTGAAAGAGTGAAAAAGCTGGCTTAAAGATCAACATTCAGAAAACGAAGATCATGGCATCCGGTCCCATCACTTCATGGGAAATAGATGGGGAAACAGTTCAGAGTTTATTTTTTTGGGCTCCAAAATCACTGCAGATGGTGATTGCAGCCATGAAATTAGAAGACGCTTACTCCTTGGAAGAAAAGTTATGACCAACCTAGATAGCATATTCAAAAGCAGAGACATTACTTTGCCGACTAAGGTCCATCTAGTCAAGGCTATGGTTTTTCCTGTGGTCATGTATGGATGTGAGAGTCGGACTGTGAAGAAGGATGAGCGCCGAAGAGTTGAACTGTGGTGTTGGAGAAGACTCTTGAGAGTCCCTTGGACTGCAAGGAGATCCAACCAGTCCATTCTGAAGGAGATCAACCCTGGGATTTCTTTGGAGGGAATGATACTAAAGCTGAAACTCCAGTACTTTGGCCACCTCATGCGAAGAGCTGACTCATTGAAAAAGACTCTGATGCTGGGAGGGATTGGGGGCAGGAGGAGAAGGGGACGACAGAGGATGAGATGGCTGGATGGCATCACGGACTCGATGGACGTGAGTCTGAGTGAACTCCAGGAGATGGTGATGGACAGGGAGGCCTGGCGTGCTGCGATTCATGGGGTCGCAAAGAGTCGGACACGACTGAGCGACTGAACTGAACTCCTGCATCAGCAGGTGGATTCTTAACCACTGGACAACCAGGGAAGTCGTGGGCGGGTGGTTTTGAGGAAGAGCAGTTTGAATGGACAACAAGGTCCAGGATGTGGGCATGGGAGGATAAAATGAGTTGAAGGAGTGAGACCGGATTGCAGGTAACAGAAACACAAGTCAAACTAGCTTATGTGAAAAGCAAGCATCGGCTGCTGGAACAACCGGGTCCAAGCAGCTTCAGGCACAACTGGCCCTGGACGCTGCGTTCATATCCTTCAGTATCTGTTTCTCCGTGTACCGGCTCCAGCTTTCTCTGCCTTGGCCTCTTTCAGGTGGGCATTCTCCGCGTGTTGACAAGGGTGGCCACCAGCAGCTCTGGCCCACTGTCCCTACCCTTAGTGGTCCCGGGCGGAAGAACACCTCTTTCTCACTACTTCCAGATTGACTCGTTGAGGTCAAGAACTCATTTCACCGATGGTGGCCAGGCAGCAGGTTCAAGAGGCATCAGCCAGCTCTCTGGCCACGTGACCACCCTTGGGACCGGAAGGGCCAGACTCCAGAGCATTGTGGCTGGACAACACGAGGCCTGACTCTCCCTGGGAGAAAATGAAACTGTTTTTTATCATCAGAAGAGGCGCGCCAGTGCTCCTGGACAAACAGGCCTTAGCATGGAAAAGGCCACAAGCCAGGGGCCCAGCCTTCAAAGAGCAGAGGGGAGGGGGTGACGGGAGAGGTGGCGGCGGCATCCGAGCTGGAGGCTGCTGGGAGGCTGCTGGGTGGTGAGCAGCGCAGGGCCGATTCAGGAGGGAAGTCTGGAAAGACTGTGCAGAACGGCCGACCTGCAGGGCCACTTGGGGATGTGGAGCTGGAGGGAGGTCCTCAGAGGTGGAGTTGGCAAGGGGAGGAGCCTGGGTCCGGGAGCTCTGCGAGGGGGAGCTGCTGGGTGTGAGGAGCTTGGCCAGAAGAGGCAGACTTCCCCTCCGGTCCCGAGGCACCCCACCCCCACCCCCGGCCCACCCGGGAGAGGCCAGAGAGCCAGGCCCCAGCCTGAGGCTGACTTGGACAGCTAGGGTGAGCCCACGTGGCCTCTGGAAGAGGGTGGAATCTGAGGGCTCACGTTTAGTGGGTCAGGAGCACCATCCCCTGGACCCTGGGGAGGCCAGGGTCTCTCAGGGCTGCTGGCTCTGGCGGCCTGTTGGCTGCCTCTGCAAACAGCTTGGCACTGGCCCCGTCTGGCACAGTGGCCCCCAGTCAGAGCTGCAAAGTAGATGAAGCTGTAGCCAAAACCTGGGCTGGCAGGGTGGGTGTTTTTGCCAAGAATCCAGTCAGCCACCACCAAGTCCAGCATTCCTCCTCCGCCCCCACGGCAGCCTGGTCACTTCAGAGAGGATGACGTGGTTCCCTCCACCCCCAGTGAAAGCGTGGGCAGGGCTGGCACCCGAGCTGGCTGGCCCAGGACGGAGCTGGGCAGCACACTGGCAGCTGGCCCCGCAGCTCCCTGCAGGAGGCAGTGCAGACCCCCAGCAAGGCCAGGAACGGCCACGTGGGTCTGGGTGGCCCTCTGGAGGGAGGGTCTGTGCTGTTACTCCTTCCTCTCTTCCAGAGGGCAGAGGCTGCCAGGCAGCAGTCAAGGAACTTGGTGTACCAGGATTCTCTGCGCTCTCATCTAGCCCCAGGCTTGCTCAGCCTGGTCGGTACATAAGCACTATTCTGGAATCTTCGCTGGCTTCTCCATCGCTCCAGCGTTATCTCGTTTTGCAGGGTTGTCCCTTCATAGGAAGGTATTAAAATAGGCCTGTTTACTGCCCAACTGGACAAACTATTTCATGTGCTGAACACAAACAGGGGCCTCCCCGGGCCGTCTCATTCCTGCCAATTTACCCTTAACTCTGGGTCGCACTAGGCTCCAGACTGACAAGCTCCAAGAGGGTCAGCCTTGCTCAGACCACTTCTTGCATCACGGTGGGTGAGCCTGGGTCCGCTGTCCATCACATCAACAGGGAGCCTCACTGAACTCTAGTTCACTAAGCTCTGTGAAGGCCCACCCTGCAGCGACTGAGAGCAGACCCTCGCAAAGCCCCTGCCCCCCCAGCCCCCGGGCGGTGGGCTAAACTGCCATTCTACCCAGGTAAACCCAGGCCACCTTCTGGGACCAACCGCCCAGCTCCCCGCCTGCGTCTCTAACGGACTCGGGGCGCAGGGGACCCTCTGCTACCCATCCAGCCCAAGTTCAAGCCCCGCGGGGCCGCGCCCAGCCGTACTCCACTCGAAAACGACAAGAGCGGTTGAAAGGTTTAAACAATTTATTTTGCCCCCAAAATGGAGACCGGAGGGAGGGAAGCCACGCGCGCTCCCGCGCTATTACCCGGCGCGCGCCGGAGGCGGGAAGGGCTGCGCCGCCGTGGCGTCCTCGCGCGCAGGAACAGGGCGGGCAGGCGCAGCCCGGCCATTGGCGCCCCGGAGCCGGTAACCAAGGCGACAGCCCGGGCCAAGGGCGAGAGCCAATAAGGGCGTCGCCAGGGCCGTTTCAAAAATCTAAAGCAAACAATAACCAAAAACGAAACAAAAAAAAAAACGCTCCCACGATGGGGGATGGGCAGGCCGGCGGGGCCCGGGCCCACTGATGTCGGGGCGCGCACGGCGGTTCGGGCTCCGCGCAAAACCTACGTGCACTCGGGGGTGGAAAAGTGGGCGCCGGGGCCCCGCGCTCACTTGCGGCCCTTGGGCACTTTGGGGACGCTGGGCTTGGCCGCCTTCTTCACCTTCTTGCCCCCCGCGGCCGCCGCCTTCTTGGCCTTGCTGCCTTTGTCCTTCTTGGAAGCAGCGCCCTTCTTGTGCGAGCGCTTCTCGGGCTGTGGGCCCTTGGCCGGCTTCTTGTCCGCGCGTCGCGGGGCGGCCGCGCCCGGGGCCGCCTTCTTGGCCTTGTGCGCAGCGGGCGCCGGGGCAGAGGCGGGCGCCGGGGCTCCGCGCCGCTCGCCGCCCTCCAGCTTCTTGCGGTTGAGCTTGAACGAGCCGTTGGCGCCGGTGCCCTTCACCTGCAGCAGGGTGTCGTTCTGCACCAGCGCCTTGATGGAGTACTTGAGGTAGGTGCGCCCGTTTTGCTGGTCGAACCACGCCACCTTCTTGGCCTCCGCGTAGATCTTGGCCAGCGATGAACCGTTGCGCTCGCCTAGACGGCGGATGGTCTCCACCACCAGCTGGCTGTACTTGCCCGGCTGATTCTTCTTTTTGCTATTCTTCCTCTTCTTGGACGGAGACAACGCGGCTGAGCCTCCGGCCTTCGCCGCCTTCTTGGCCGCCCCCTCGGCAGTCGTCAGCGGCAGGGCCTCTTCGAGCTCCACAGACATAGTGGCGAGCGGGTTGGTGGCGGGCGGGGCGCGGAAACCCGGGGGCCGCGCCGGGAAGAGAAAGGCGAGGGGCCGCGGGGGCGCCGGGGGGCTGGGGGCGCGCGGCGGCTCCAGGCGGGAGCGGCCGCGGCCGGGCCTGGGGCCGGGCGGCAGGGCTGGGGTGGGGGCCGGGCCGGCCGGAGCGGGGGTCCCGAATCGGGACCGGAAGCGGGGCCGGCGCGGGAGCGATCGGGACGCAGGAGTCCGGCGCGAGGTGGCCGGAGCAAAGACCGCCTGGGAGCCGGCCTGGGGAGCTGCCGCCACCGCTGCCTACACAGGAACTCGCTGGGCGTGCGCGCTGCGCTCTGGCGGGGAGGGCGCCGCGCTCCCCTTTTATGGCTCCGCGGCGGACCACGTTGAGAACAACAACAGCCTGGTCCGGGGCCGGCGCCAACTTGTGCTTCTTGGAGCCCCTTCCCCGGCCGCTGGCTTCCCAGACCCGGCCTCCCCGGCACCACTGTGCGCGCGGCTGTGCACCCTGGACAGGGCCCGAGCCCGCGGCGCCATGGAGAGGCGGCCCGCGCCCAGGGAGGGCTCGCTAGAGGGGAACGGAGGGGCGCACCCTAGGCTGAGGGAGCGCGAGAGGAGGGGGGCACCCCGTTTGAGGCCGAATAGCGCGGGCCCCCAGGGAGACCCCGCAGCCCAGAGCTCCGCAGCCGACAGCCAAGAGTGCTCCACGGGCCCCCAAGCCCAGATCGCGCCCAGGGGACCCCGGGCCTGCCCGCTGGACGAGCTTTAATTTGTCCGAACTAACACAGGGCACGCCCTCGCGCGGTCGGCTGGGGCAGTGTGGAAGGAGCCGGGACGCTTCGAGGGGGGTCTCCGCCTGAGTGCACGGGGAGGGCGGGTGCAGGCGCCTTCCTTTGCGCACCCGAGGCCTCCTTAGGCCTCGACGGCCCAGGGCACCACGAAGGAGGCGGCGGGGAGGACTGTAGATGCTCCTCTGGGGCCATTCCCTAGGCGTCCCCCTCCCCCGTCGCCGCGGATGCTACAAGTGCCCCCATTTTACGGTGCGAAGTAGCTTCTACCCTTACCCCAAAGCCACAAGGTGGCTCCGGCGGGGCCGAGGGGAGGCGCTGGCCCCGGGAGGATTTCCCAAGGAGGATGCGGGAGGGGAGCGGCTCCTCGTTCTGGGCAGCCCCCCCCCCTTCGTGTGGGAAGCGCAGTTGAGAGCGGGGACACTCTGGGTACCAGGCGGAAGCTTAAGTTGGTGGCCCTGCCGCTGGGTCCAGTACTGGGGGTGAGCAGGAGGCGTCGGACCATCTTCTCCAAGCCAAAGGAGCCCTCACTTGGGAAAAGCTGAAACACGTAGAGACGCTCCAGGAGAAGGGTGGATCCCTTTTAGGGTGAGTGATTTAGGCCCGATCCTGCGCCCTGCAGTCTCCTGAGGCCCAGGCATGGAGGAGGGGCTGGCGGGACGGAGTGGGGCGTAGAGCAGAACCGCGGGCCCCTCAGAGGTCTGCGCACCCCCGCCGCCGCGTTTGCCCGGCCCCGCGTGCTCTCCAACAAGCTGCGGTTATAATAAGCCCCAGGGGAGGAGGACTTTGACCCAGGGGAATGTGAGGCTGGTGGGATTCGCAGGGAGGGGGGAGATCCGGGGCTGGGAGCCACAAAAGGGGGCACTGAGTCACCCAGCAGGAGAGGAGATGAGCCTCCGCGTGGGCTCCTGCGGAGAGGCCGAGCCCCTTCCAGCCCGGCGGCCAGGAGCCCCGAGTCCGGGGGGAATGGGGAGCAGTGGTCAGGGGCCTGCGGACACGCAGGGCTTGAGCGAAGGCCTCGGGTTCCAGAGATGTAAGGCGTGTCCAGGGCTAGAAGCTGCGAGGTGGAGACGCTTTGTCCCCCTCAGATTGCACGAAGGTGGAGAGTGAGCAGGGGCGCCCAGGAGACAGCTGGCCCAGACAACCTGGTGACTGGCGAGAGGGACTCAGGTCAAAGGGAGAACAGAGGGCGAGGCCCCCGAGGGGACCCCAGACTGAAATCTGCTCGTCCTGTGGGGGCGGGGGATGGGCTGAAAATGTGACTCTGGAGCCGCTCGCAGCTGCAAGCAAGGCGGGATGAGGCCCCCGCCCCCAGCTCCGCCGCTGGACATTGGTTGGAAGGGGAGGGCGTGGGCTGGCAGAAGACAGTGGCTGTCCTCTGGAGACAGAGGAAGAACCATCGGAGAGGAGGGGACCAGGCATGGCGCGGGCCCTGCAGACTGAGAGAATTTCTAGAACTGAGGACCTGTCTACCCAGGGCAGCCCCTCAGGAAACTGGTTGAACTTGAGCCTACCGGCCAGCTTCCAAACCAGCTTCCGAACCTCCGCCTGGACTTTGCTTGTTTAGCCCAGTGTATTTTAAAAAGTGAAATTTTAAAATCAGGCCATTTCACAAGAAAATGCAGTCCAGATTTCAAATTTCCCTTTTTAAAAAAATCTGCAGATTGGACCTGGGTTGGGGCAGAAGCGGGGTGGGGGCTGAGGAACAGTGGGCTGATGTCCAGCACCTGACCGGCGAGGAGGGGGTCAGCGGGAGTAGGGGGAAGGCTCTGTGGCAGGCCTGGCCATACCCGGAGGAGTGAAGGACTCGGAGCAGAGAGCGCACACCTGCAGGCCGGGCGGCGCGGCTGGCCCACTGGGAGGATGCGGTGCATGGGCTCCAGAGGCCCCTCCAGCCCGGTGGGCTCCGGTGGGCTCCAGGAGCTGGTGGGATGGAGTAATTTCCTCTCACTGACCTCAGCATACAGATGAGGAAACAGAGGACTGGGCCCATGCCTTCAGGAAGGCATGGCCCGCAAACCCCTCACTCCCAGGGAGCCGCCAGCCCCCCTGCAAGGGCAGGACAGGTGGCGAAGGCCTCCCGTGGCCAACGGGAGGATGACAAGGCATGGGGAAAGGCCTCTGCCGCTGGCCCGGGCAGGCAGGGACGGCGCCCCTCCCCAAGTCCGGGGGTCCTGCTGCTCCAAACCCCATCCATACGCTGGCGACACCCCTGTCTCTCTCCTGAGCAGCAGACCGCAGCCACCCGCCTTCCCCTCTGGGGTGTCTGAAGTGTCTCTGCTGTGCCTCCCGTTTCCTCCTGCGACCCCGCTCTCCCCCACACTTGCAGAGAGCAGGAGCCACTCCCCACCCTGCCACCCCACCCTCTGGCTCTGGCCTTTTTGTTCCTTGCTGGGGCTCCCGCCACGCTTGGGGCTCCCGCTTGGGGCCTTGGCACAGCCACGTGGCTTGCCCTTTTCCTCCAGAATCCATTCAGAGCTGCCTCCAGGCCCGCCACCCTGCTTTATTTTCCTCATAGCACTTATCCTTATCTGACCCTAGGTTGCCTATTTGTAGGGGGACGAGGGGGCCCTCTGAGCACCCGCTGGACTGGCCCTGCAGCAGACATGTGGCTTGGCCTGGACCCCCGCTCGCCCACACACTCCCCTGCGAGCCACCTGCCTGGGCCCTGGGCCAGCTCTGTCCTCACCCCTGTAGGGGTCCACTCACACACACACACACACACACACACACACACAGAGTTAGACAGCCTGGGATGGGGCCCCAGGCTCGAGGCCAAGAGGTCTGAGGGGCCGCAGTCCCTGTGGGAAGCCCCAGCGGGCTCCAGGGGTGACAGGAGGCTCTGTCTCCCACACTGATTTAGGCCACAAGGCTGGCTCCAGCCTGGCCTGGTTTGGGGTTTAAAATGAAAGAGGCCTTGGGTGATTTTTAGTATGTAAAGGGAAATGGGGGAATTCACCAGGTGTGAGGGTGGGGAAAGGTCGCCTTTAAGATGCAAATGTGTATTTTGAAGCCCTGAATGGAGGTGCTCTGGGGGCCTCTGGTCTCCCCCCTCCCCGCCAGCGGCGGGTGGGCCCCTTGCTGAGGCAGGACGGGGGACTGAGGGGCCACCATGCTGTGTCCCCAGGGGCAGTGCAGCGAGCTCGGAGCCCCGATGCCCACCCACCTCTGCTTCCCCTTGGGGGGCTCCCCCCCCCGCTGCAGACGCCCCCAAAGTGCAGCTGTGCTTAGAAGACAGCGTGTAAAGAAGGGGTGGGCGCTGCTCAGCGTGCAAGGACCCACTATACAGCCACGTGGCTTGCCCTTTTCCTCCAGAATCCATTCAGAGCTGCCTCCAGGCCCGCCACCCTGCTTTATTTTCCTCATAGCACTTATCCTTATCTGACCCTAGGTTGCCTATTTGTAGGGGGACGAGGGGGCCCTCTGAGCACCCGCTGGACTGGCCCTGCAGCAGACATGTGGCTTGGCCTGGACCCCCGCTCGCCCACACACTCCCCTGCGAGCCACCTGCCTGGGCCCTGGGCCAGCTCTGTCCTCACCCCTGTAGGGGTCCACTCACACACACACACACACACACACACACACACAGAGTTAGACAGCCTGGGATGGGGCCCCAGGCTCGAGGCCAAGAGGTCTGAGGGGCCGCAGTCCCTGTGGGAAGCCCCAGCGGGCTCCAGGGGTGACAGGAGGCTCTGTCTCCCACACTGATTTAGGCCACAAGGCTGGCTCCAGCCTGGCCTGGTTTGGGGTTTAAAATGAAAGAGGCCTTGGGTGATTTTTAGTATGTAAAGGGAAATGGGGGAATTCACCAGGTGTGAGGGTGGGGAAAGGTCGCCTTTAAGATGCAAATGTGTATTTTGAAGCCCTGAATGGAGGTGCTCTGGGGGCCTCTGGTCTCCCCCCTCCCCGCCAGCGGCGGGTGGGCCCCTTGCTGAGGCAGGACGGGGGACTGAGGGGCCACCATGCTGTGTCCCCAGGGGCAGTGCAGCGAGCTCGGAGCCCCGATGCCCACCCACCTCTGCTTCCCCTTGGGGGGCTCCCCCCCCCGCTGCAGACGCCCCCAAAGTGCAGCTGTGCTTAGAAGACAGCGTGTAAAGAAGGGGTGGGCGCTGCTCAGCGTGCAAGGACCCACTACTGCCGGGGGCCGTGTGTTGGGGTCCCAGCTCGTCCGGGGGTGGGGGGCCTGTGGATGAGTGACAGGCCCCCCGCCTCACCGCCCCAGAGCCGACAGCTTACTCGGAGCCTGGCAGATGGTGCTGTTCCCTTGGACTTGAGCAGAGGCTCGTGTCTGGAGCGTTCCCGCAGCCGGCTCTGCCAGAGCTGGGGACCCGCTCGGCCACATCACCTCCAGGCCTTTTACGTCTTTTTCCTTTAAGAGCCCTTTTTCTTAGTGAGGTTATTTGTGGTATAAAACCCGACTGGGGGAACAAGGCTGTGACGTGACGACCGAGGGGCGCGTCTCGGCTCTGGACACCGGTCAGCGTCCGGGGGCCTGTGCCCGGCTGGCCGTGCCCTCGGGGCAGGCCGGCGGCTACTGACGTGTTTCCCTAACTGTCCTTTGTTCACCAGCCCAGAAGGAGCCTCCAGATTCACTCTTGCAAATCCACTTAAGTGTTGATGCCCTGGGACCCGGCAGGCTTCCAAGTGTGCCCCCCAACCCACGTCCCCCGTGAGCACCCATCCTGGGCCTTGTGAGTCCACCCAGCTTGGCCTGCGTGTGTCTCCCCACTCCATCCCTGCCCCACATTTCAGGCACAGCCCTCAGGCCGCCCCTGGTGACCTGGCTGCCGCCTCGGGGCTTCCTGGCTCCCCCATCGAATTCAGCCTGTTGGAGGCTTGGATGGCCCGGCTTCCTGCCCCCTCACTGCCTGGCTCTGCGCCCCCCCCTTCTTCCTTCAGCCACAGCCCCGCCTCCCCCGAGGGGCCTCCGCTGTGGGGATCTCTTCCCCGCCAGGGGCAGGGAAGGGGGCAGGCTCTGGGAAGACAGTGGTGCCCAGTGGCCTTTGAACTGTGATCTGTGGGCACGGCGGCCCAGGAGAGGCTGGCCCCTGCCTCCCCGAGGGGCCTCCCCTGCAGGGGGAATGCTGCCCAGCAGAGGGGGGCAGGCTCTGGGGGGACAGTGGCGCTAAGTGGACTTTGAGCCGTGTTCTGTGGACAGGGAGGCCTGGGAGAGGCTGGCCCTTGCCTGCTTGCCTCCCTCCTCCGGCAGGGTCTCCTGGGGGGTGAGCTGACCCATGCGCCAGGGAGGCCAAGGCCGGAACTGTAGAGTTTGACATCTCTTCTCCATGGGGGCCCAGGGATCAAGGCCGAGGGGCTGGGGCAAGGTCGCGTCCAGACACTGTTCTGGGAGGGGCGCCGGGGCCAGGGCAGAGCCTGACAAGCAGAGAAACCATCTTCCAGTGTGGCCGCCCTGGCAAGGCCCCCAGCCAGGGAAGACAGCGAAGCATTTGCTGTTCCCCTTTCAAGGAGCGGCACCACCCAACGCTAGCGGTGGCGCTTGGTTTTATACCGTTAATCGCTCTCTGAGATTGTCCCGTCTTGTGCCTGTCACCTCCATGAGAGCAGGGATGCTCTCAAGCCACACTGCACGGGGCCTGACTCATAGTAGGCCCTCAATAAATATTTGTTGAATGAATGAAATGGGAGTCAAAGCTGGGCCGGCTTAGGGTTAGCACGAGGGCCTGCAAGGCTCATAGAAGCTCATCTCAGAGCGATCGGGCTCGCCCAGTCCTGGGGGTCCTGACTTTCTTTCCTGATCTAGAACCAACCCCAGCTGCCCTGAAAGCTCCCTAACTGCCACTTTCTGGGGGTGCCCCTCCTCCTGCCCACCACTGCCCACCCCACCCCCGCTTCCTCCCCACCAGAGGCCTTTGAAGAGGACAGAGGGAGCTTGTTGCTTTCCCACTCAGGGCACCCCCCTGGCCACAGCATCCAGGCCCTGCTGACCTCTTCGACTTTATATCCCTGGTTCACCTGCCCTCCCTTCCACAGCCCGCTTCCCACCCCAGCTCCTTCAACCCTGGTCATCCCAATTTCTTCTCTCATCAAGTCTTCTCTAAATTATCTTGTGCTTTAACATCTGCCCCCAAGACCCCTGTCTTGTGTAGCCTCGAATATGAGACTCTAGAACGGGCTCTAACTGCTGTTTCAGAAGATAGGTGCAAGGGGCCCACTTGTGAAAATGAAGAGGCCAGCAATGCCCACGAGACGACACCTCCACCTATCTCGAGAGCCTGGCATACACAGCCCTCCAACACTGAGCCCCCCCCCCCCGGCTCCTCCCCTCTCATCAGCCACTGCTTGGAGGTGGCCCCCTGAATGCTTTGGGAGCATCCTCGATGGGTTCAGGGGAAGGGACCCCCTGGCACCTGAAGAAGCTGAGGATCCAAGTGCAGGGAAGGGGCCAAGCCCACCCGGGGTTTCTGGGTTGTGCTCCAAGTCTTATTCCCAGTCCAGTGCTCTTGCCCTTCCTGACCTCTCATCTGGCCAGTTAGCTGGGGGTGGGGAAAGGATGGGAAGGCCAGGCTAGGCCCCTGGGTGAGGATGGAACTGGCCATGTGCCCAGCTTGTCTGGGTGAGAAGGCTGTCCTTTGGGGCCAGGCCCCAGAACCTGGGAAATTTGGGAGGGGACCCGGGGTAGAGCCTGAGCTGTCTCCTAGCCTTGGAGCTTGCCCCAGAGCTGTCCGCCAGGCACTACCAGCCCCAGAAGATGGAGAGCGCCTCCGAGTGGGCCTCCCTGTGGCCAGATCTTCACAGAAGCCACCGTTTTCTCAGAGCCCCCACTGGACCCCATCAGATCCTGCCCAACCCTCCTTAAACCCTTGGGCGGCTTCCCATCGCACTTAGAATCAAATCTGAGCATGCTACCTTGGTGTTCTGCCCTGCACCGTGTCCCCCACCCGCCCCTCCACTTGGGGCTTTTGAGCTGGCGAGCCCTCCTTCGCCTCCCATTCTTGGCAATCAGGTGAATACCACCTCCTCCGGGAAGCCCTCCCTGAACACCCCATCTGAAGTAGGGCCACCCCCCACCCCCCACCGTCTTTCCCTTTTCCAGGTTTGCTCTTCAAAGCACTCGTCGCTACTCTAGCTTCTGCATCTGTAGCCTAAGGCGCTCTTTCCCACCCAGCTTCTGCTTGTCTGGACCCTTTGTAGGCGGCGCACAGTAGATGCTCAGTAAAAGTTTGTGTGAATCAATGAGGAGAAAGGGCCCCGACGAGGAGCTCGGAGATGTGGCCTCTCCTCTCGGCCCCAGTGCTGGCTGCTTGTCTGGAGAGCGCGGGGAGCTAGGCGGCATCTCCCCTTGCCACACACACGCACACCCTAGGCCTGCGAGGGGCTAGCAGCGGGCCCAAGCGAGGAAGGAGCGTTTCCAGCGGGACGCTTGTGGCCTGGAGCCCTGGGCGGGGGGCTCCGAGGACTTGGGGGCAGCCTCGCGTGGGCAGCGGGGAGGTTCTCGGCAAGCACAGTCATCACCCGCGGAGAGGGTAGCGGCCGCGGCCGGGGTCGGTCGGCGGAGGCCTCTGGGGACAGAAGGGGAAGGGTCCGCGGGGTGGGGACGCTCGTCTCTGCCCCAGGGACGCGGGAGCGGGCGCCCGGCCTCCGCGTTTCCCCCAAGCGCCTCCGGCCCTTCGCGCCCGCCGGGAGGTCTGGGCCGCGGGCCGCCGTTGGGCGTGGGGCGCGCGTCCCCGCGGCCGTCTCCATGGAGACCGCGCGCGCCTCCCAACCGGCCTCCCGCGGCGCGCGGGCGCGCGGGGCCGCCGAGGGCGCGGGCCTGGGGAGGGCGCAGGCCCAGCGCCGGCGGTCTGGACCCTCGCTGGCGCTCGCTCGTGCGGGGCCGCTCTGGAGGCGGCTCTGCGGTGCGGGTCCGTGCGGACCCCGCGCCCTGGGCCGGGCCCGGGACGCCGTCCTGCCGGCCCCCCGCGGTCTCCGGGCTCTGCGGTCTGAGAGCAGCCTGGGCCCCTCTGCCCCGGCCAGGAGAGCAGCGCGCGTCCCTCACAGGACATGCCTGCCGCCTGCACCCCCGCAGACACACACAGTGCCCACAGCCCCAGTGGAGACTGGCCCAGCTGGAGGCTGGCTTCTCCGGGCATCTGGGCAGCTGAGAGCTGGCGCGCACCTGACCTGCGGCCACTGCAGCCGGCAGAGCGGGCTTCCGGAGTGACCTCTGGCCCGTCCTCCCCGCCCTTCCCTGGTGCTGCCTTCAAGCTGGCCTTGGCCGGTCGGGAACCCGTGCTCCCAGCCCCCGTGGGGACCGTGGGCGCCGGGGACCAGGGCATCACAGACTCGCCTGATGGTGAGCCACCAGAGCTGCGTCCTCACTGCGGTCCCCCCCCACACCTCTGTGCCGCCTTCTCCCTGCTCCCCATTCTTCTGTCTGGATGCTTGTGTATTCACATTTTGTCCCAAGAAACCGAAAAACCTCACAAGAAAACCACAGACAAAAGCACCAATTGTATCTATCCCAGGGTCCACTTGACCAGGTAGAAAACACCAGTGAATGAGGTGGTTTGCAAGGCCTGGTGGGCCCAGAAGTGGGCAACTGAGCGCAGCCCCCGCTGCTACGCCAGGCGGAGGGCAGGCTCGGGGCTGCAGAATACCCTGAAGTAGGAAAACGGTCTTGTTTAGCGTGTGCTCTCTTGTGGTTTAAACGCTTCTTGTTTAGTCTCTAAGTCATGTCTGACTCTGTGACCCCAGGGACTGCAGCCCGCCAGGCTCCTCTGGCGTGGGATTCTCCAGGCGGGAACACTGGAGTGGGTTGCCATGCCCTCCTCCAGGGGATCTTCCCGACCCAGGGATCAAGCCTGCGTCTCCTGCAGTGGCAGGGGGGGTCCTGACCACTGGCTGAGGCGCCTGGGAAGCTCTGAGTGTACCAGGCACTTGAATGTATGCACTGTGAGACAGCACAGTCTGTCACCGCACACAGTTCCAGGGTTGTTGTTTTTTTTGTCCTGATGAGGACTTTTTAAGACCTACTCTCACTGTGAAACTCTATGGAGTCTATAGTTAAATCCATTTCACCTGTAACCTGCCTTGACCCCTCAAGCTCATTTTAATCATTGCTGCATAAAGAGCCACGTATCCTCCATGCAGCTCAGAGCCTAAACAACACGTCTGCGCGAGGTGTCCTCCAGGAACTCGGCTTCAGCTGCACCTGGTGAGAGCTGAGCTGTGGGACCATGGCCCCTCCAACTGGGCCGGCACGCGTGTCCACAGGGTGGTGACCTTTTGAAGCTGCAGATGCCGGGACCTGGTCCCACCTGTGCAGACCCACGATGGGACACGATGCGTCCACCTTTCCCCACCACCTCTCCCTGCTTCTTATTCCTGACTCCATCCTGCCCCAGCCTCTTGCCTGCCGGGAGGTTCATTTTCCTGTGTCCGTGCTTGGCTGCCTTCTGACTAAACCCTCAAACCTCAGCCTCTCGGGCGTCTCCGTGGATTGTGGCTTGCTCCGTGACAGGGAAGACAGCTTGGTTCAGTGGTGTTAGCAGCTTTGCAGCATGCAGTTGGCTGAGCGTGGTTAGCGCCAGTCACCATCCCGGCTGTCACAGTCCCGGGACCTGGAGGCCTGTGCCTTTCCACCCTTCACCCGCGTCACCCGCCCCCATCCTCTCCCTGCGGCAACGTCCAGTCTGTTCGTGTGTCTGTGAGTTTGGCTTAGTTTTAAACTTTTATTTATGTAATCCATTATATTTTTCACTGCCCCAGCTGGCAGGCGGGATCTTAGTTCCCCAGTCGGGGAAGGAAACTTGGTTCCCCAACCAGGTGGCCCCTGTGGTGGAAGCCCGGGAGTCCTAAGCGCCGGCGTCCGGGGAAGTCGCTGCGGAAGCGTGGTAGCTGGAGTCTTTGGAGCGCTTTCTCCGCATCATCTGAGCTGGCCACGCTGGGTCTTCATCGTCCCCCTGTAAACGTCGTGCATTGCTAGACTCCGTAGGCTGCATTCCAGGAATAAATGCCACTTGGCCACAGTGTAGTCCTTTCAGCTCTAGCAGTTTCCTTCTCAGGTGAAAGAGGCAGGGAAGCAATCCCCGGACAGGACTCAGGCGATGCCCAGGGCAACCTGAGCGGATGCCAGAGCTGGAGGGTCCTCGCGTCCCAAAAGGGACCTGGAGTGGGGGGTGAAGCCAGCAGCCCCGGGACAAGACGACCCCCAAACAGCCCTTCCAGGGGTGGAGGCGTGACTGCGGGGGAGAGGGAGGGCGCCTTTCTGGGCTGACAGCTGTGCTGGCCTCCCATGCAGACCGCACCGCGGCCGGCGGGCCTTTGCTCCCCTAAAGCTGGGGCTTTATTACACCCCTCACCCCTCCTCCTCCTCCCTGGACTCGCCGTTAACCCACGGACTAGACAAGACCCTGAGTGGGGGACGGCATTCCAGCACCAGCTCCTTCCCCTGGAGTTCCAGCAAAGCGACAAGTTCCCGGTGACAAGCCCTCCCGCCGCGCCCCGAGAACCGAGGCAGGCCTCCGCCGAGGAAGGAGGGCGGTGGGCCAGGCTGACACTCGCGTCTCTTCTGGATGCCAGGAAACCCGGCGGTCGGAGGGAAGCCGGGCGGGGCAGCCACATCAGCTCTAGGCACGCCAGGGCTCCGGCTGCAGCGGCTTCCAGCCTCACGCTTCTCGGCGCACGCGAGCAGGCGCGCGCGCTGGGGCCGCACCTAGGGGCGGGGGAGAACTGGACCTTGCACCTTGGAAAATTCTGGTGGGATGCATGTAGGGGCAGTGGGCCCGCGGAACAGGAGCAGGGTGCCAGCTGGGGCTGGAGGTCAGGAGAGCTAGCGCGTAGCTGGGATCCTTCGGGTTTAAAGCTGGCTTGCGTTTTGGTGGCGCCGGGTCTTTGCCGCTGGGCGGGCTGCTCTCTGCTTGCGGCGACTGGGGGCTCCTCTCGGGGCGGAGCAGACGCTGCGGGGCCCGGGCTTCAGCAACGGTGGCGCGTGAGCCGGGTTACTCCACAGCCTGTGGGCTCCTGGTTCCTGGACCGGGGACAGAAACCGTGGCCCTGCAGCGGCCGGGCGCTCCCCGCTGGGGCAGCCCCTCACCCCGCCTGTGTCCCGTCCGCCGGTGGGCGTTCAGGTCGTGTCCTTGGCCGCCGCGAACAGTGCTGCGCTGAAGGTGTCTTCAACTTCATTTGAAACAACTTTGTTCCGTTGTATGGTGACAGCTGTCTCATCAGTACGCATTTTTAAAAGATCAAAGCTGGTGGATTCTTGTGTAGGCGCGCGGCTTTTCACTCACACTTCTGTTTGGTGTCTGCCCGGGCGCGGTTGCTGCCTCGTGTTTTACTGGTTGCGTCTTTAGTTCTCTCAGGAACTCCCATACTGGTTTCCACAGTGGCTGCGCCCATTTACACTTAGCTCTTGAGTCCATTTTGAGAGTATTTTTGTATACGCGGGTAGGGAAGCTTCCGATTTCTTGTGTTCGCACACAGCTGTGAGCTTCCCCAGTACCGTTTCTTGAAGAGGCTGTTTCCCTCCACTGTGTACCTCCGCTCCCTTTGTCTAGCGTGGCTGAGCACAGGGCTGCGGGTCTATTTCTGCGCTTTCTACCCTGTGCCATCTTTGTCTATTTCTGTTTTGCGTCAGGACCACTACTGTTTTGATTACTGAAGTGTTGTTCTGAGTTGGCCAAAATGCTCGTTTCTTTCCGTAAGATGGCTCTGGTAGCACTCAATTGTCTTCATCTGAAACAACTTTGTTCCGTTGCATGGTGACAGCTGTTTCATCAGTATGCATTTTTAAAAAATCAGAACCGGTGAATTTTCGTGTGGCCATTTCAGTATTGAAGAGGGGAGGGAAGTCAGCCGCATCTTCAGCATCTTGGAAGTGAAGTGAACGTAAGAATACAGCTGGAGCTCACGGAAAGCCTCGCGCAGCGTGCGGGCAAAGCGCCAAGGCCGAGGGGCCAGAGGCGGCCTGTGAAGCTTCGTGCTGGAGATGGCTCGCTGCACGATGCTCCGGGGTTGGGTAGATCAGATGAAGTTGATAGCAATCACATCGAGACACTGAGAACAATCGATGTTTATGCCATGTGGGAGATAGCAGATATACTCCAAGTATCCTCATCAAGTGTCTTGAAAACTCATTGGAAGGACTGACGTTGAAGCTGAAACTCTAATGCTTTGGCCACCTGATGCGAAGAGCTGACTCACTGGAAAAGACCCTGATGCTGGGAAAGATGGAAAGTGGGAGGAGGGGACGACAGAGGATGAGATGGCTGGACGGCATCACCAACTCAATGGGCGTGAGTTTGAGTGAACTCCGGGAGTCGGTGATGGACAGGGGGCCTGGCGTGCTGCAGTCCATGGGGTCACGAAGAGTTGGACACGACCGAGCGCCTGAGCTGGACTGATCCTAATGAAGCCTCGAAAGTCATCTGCACCAGCCTGGTTACGTTCATTGCTTTGATATTTGGGTTCCACGTAAGTTAAGTGAGAAAAAAACAGACAGACCTTTTTGACGACGTTTCTGCACGCGATTTTCTACTGAAACACGATGAAGTGGGGAGTGAGAGAGTGATGAGAATGGTCTGGAGTTAGTGTCTGTGGCTGCACAACACTGGGAGGATCCCAACGCTGCTGAGCTGTGCACTTTTTAGGGGCGTGTGTGCGGTTTTCTTCATGTTTAAATTGCACCGTCAGACACTGAACTTAGATACGTGCTGGCCGTATGTTCAGATCGTTGAAATAAAGATGGACAGGCAGCTTCAAGGGTGCCGTGTGTCGCACTGTGCCCAGTATACCAAGCAGAGCCTCACCAGGGCTGGAACAGCTGCATGCCTCATCCATCTGCTGCGCTGAGTGTAGGGACGAGCCCAGAGCCTGGAGGAAAAGCCTGCTCAGGACTGAGCAGAGGCTGCTGTCAGACCTTCAGACTTGGACAAACCATGGCGTCTCTCCAGGTACAGAAAGCCCCGGACTCAGGGCAGGTGGGAGCTCAGCATAGATATTACGAGCTTGGCTCTGGCCGGTTAGGACTGGGGGGCAGGTCTGCAGCGAGTGCGGCTGGCTGGAGGTGGGGCGTGTGCAACTCCAGTCTGGGGTCACAAGAGCGGCGAGTCTAGAGATGGAACGCTGAATGCTTTCTGCAGATTCCCCGACTCCCCTAGTTCCCAGACAAGTTCCTGGGACGCTCTTCTCAAACGCGAATTGCGTTCGTCCCCTTCAAATGGGTGAACCCTCTGGTCTGTGGGAAAGACTGTGGCCTTGCCCAGGGGAGGCGCCCCACGTCGTCCGTGGCAGGCGTGTCTGGCGGGGAAAGTCCAGCAGCGTGAGCTGGGGCCGGGTCGAGGGTTGCGCCGTGTCCCGTGTGTCAGTTTTATGAGAGTGCACGCCATCATCTCCCCTGGGTGGACGACCAGGCGTGAGGGGGCCTCCCCTGGCCTCCCACCCCATGCTCACAGCCATTAGCTCATCAGCCCAGGCCCCATCCTGACACGGAGGCTGAGATGCTCCGTGGGCCATCATCAGCCATTGACGGAGCCCCAGTAAACTCTGGACACCAGGACTCCTGGGAGCTACTCTGTGTAGTTGGTCCTTTCATCCCCTTAAACATAGCTTTTCCAGAGAAAAAGCTCTGAATTTTGATGGAGTCCAATTTATTGACTTTTTCCTTGTATAGAATATGCTTTCGGAGCCACGTTTGAGTCCTTCACCAAGCCTTAGCTCCTGAGCGTTTCTTCTGTGGTTTCCAAGTGTCACAGTTCCACAGTTGCAGTTTCATAGCTTTACAGGCTGTGATTCATCTGGAGTTGATTTTTGCATCACGTGCAAGGTGTAGGTGGCTTCCCCCTCGGGTAGCGTGCCGTGAGCTTCGGGCTGTCTGACTCGACACTGTCTATGCTGTGAAATGATCGCCACCCTTCGTCACGCGCACTGACGCTTTTGTGATGAGAGTGTTAAGGTCTGCTCTCCCGGCGGCTTCACACATGCAGATTTGTGAGCTGGTCCCTGGGCTGTGCGTGGCCTCCCCGGGACTGACTTTGTAAAGGCCCTCCTAGCCTTCCGGCCCTTTGCCCACGCTGCTCGCCTCACGCGCTGGCCCTGGCTCCCAGTGCGCTCTCCGCATCTGCGGACTGGGGTTTTTACTGTTTGTTCTCTAGATTCCACATGTTCAGGTCATGGGCAGAATCAGGGCAAGTCACATGGCACGCACACTCCCTCACAGGGTGAGAGACTGGGTCAGGGTCAGGCTGAAGGCCAGCTTCAAGGTAAAGACCTGGCTTGAGGTTAAGGATGAAGTCACCCTAAAATCAGGACAAGACGCGGTCACCGTGAGTGTGTGAGTCATTCCAAGGCCAGGGTTAGCAGGGTCAGCATCAGCGCAACACATCTTGGCTGCTTCTCAAAAGAACTTCCTCTGTTGGAACTAAGATGAATGTAGACACACCAGTCGGGAGCCGCGTTAGGCGATACTGACAAAACAGAGGCTCGGCCCTGAACCCCCTCCCTTTGTTCCGCAGGCGCGGACCCTGAATGGAGGAGTTAGGCTTTGTGATTCTGACTTGTTTTTTCCTTTCCTCGGCTGAGTTGACTGAAGAGACTATTAAGGTGCTTGTTTTTGAGAGGAGCAGAAGGCATAAAGCCTTCTGCAGCTGTGCTCAAAGAATAATTCATAAAGTTCATCACTGACATTTTTCAAGGACTTTTACAAAAAAGTGTTCCAGGGTGAGCTCGCAGGCCGCAGCTTGAGGCCATGGGAGGGATTCCTATCTGAAGCTTATCTGTGAGAAAACTGTTTATGGCAAAGGAGTTTGCTCAATTTAGGGCTTAGGAATAATTAAAATAGTTAGAAGCTAAAGATTTAAGGATTGCTGTAATGTTACAATATTCTACTATAGCTTATAGAATTTAGGAACTTTAGAGATATTCTTAGCTAGAAGCCCTTTCTAAGCAATAGTGAGCTTAGGATACTAGGGTCAAACAGGACTTAGAAAGATAAGAATTAATCTGAGGAATGTGGTGTGCAGCCCAGACATCAGCACGAGTTACAGTGTATTCACAAGGACGCATGAGAAAGAGAAGATAAGAGAATCGCTGAGGAAGGGACTCCTTTTTGAGGGGCAACAATGATTTTTGGAGAAAAATAAATCTGGGTCAATGGGAACTAAAAATATCAAATCTCTGACCTAATGCCTTTGTAAAAGTATAAGAGAATCATAAGCTTGAAATAAACAGGCAGCCCAAGAAAAATGAGAGGCTGCCTCAGTTTCTCGCCGACACTGCTCACCCCTTCAGGCTGAATCCCTGGCTGCTGGAGCTGGACTCCGGCATGCCACCACATGCGTCTCAGTTCACATTCCTCCCGGAAGCAGAACAAAACGCAAAGGATCTAAGGAGTACGACAGGTAAGAATTTGCATTAGTGCGAACACTGCAAATCCCATTCTCTTCAAAAGCACATCTTACTCCTTGTTGGAGCAAACTTGCTTGTCTCAAGAGCGTGTGCAATCTTGGCAGGAGTGCGGGAGAGGACACTGCCCCAGTGAGCTCAGTCTCCACCTGCTCCTCACTGAGCGTAAACCAGGTCTCGGCAAGCGCAGCTGTGTGTCCAGGACAAAAGGAAGAGGGGGTGCTGGGCTGACGGGCGCTAAGGTGGATGAGCCCCAGGGTGGAGAGGAGTTGTCACCGTGGGTAGGGCTCGGTGTGACTCGAAAGTCGGGATACACCAGGGTCAGAGTCAAGGTCATTTCAAGGGGACCGTGCTCAGGATGATTTGTCAGTGAGGAGATGAAACTGAGATGAGTCAGGGTCAGTTCAAAGTCAGATCTGACTTAAAGTTGGCTGGCGGCTGGGCTCAGGGCCTCGAGGGCGCGTCTGAGCTCATCCCCGAGTGCGCTGGCCCAGGCAGGCGCGTGCAGTGACCGTGCGAGCGCAGCCCGCCGCCACACGCCACCTGAGTAGAGAGACTTCCCCCATGTTCTTCACACTTACTTCCCACAGATAATTTTAACAGCTTCACTGAAGAGACTTTTGACCCAATACATTTTAGTTATTTAAAGTAGGTTGGTAGGCTTATAGAGCCACGCCGTCACCGTGGCCCACTCTGAATATGCTTTCATCACTCCAGACACCTGCCCCGAGCCTGTCTGAAGCCAGGCCCCCGCCCCACCCCACTCCGCCCCAGGTCACGGCAGGTCTGGCCTCCGTTTGGAGGTCTCTGAACACTGCACGTGAAGCCACGCGGCGCGCCACTCTGCGCCGCCCTCTGCCGAGGCTGCAGCCCGCCTGCACTGCGTGTGTCTCGCCTCTGTGCGGCCGCCGCGAGCAGGGTTGCTGCCATCAGCTCAGTTCAGTTGCTCAGCTGCGTCCAGCTCTCTGCTTCCATATCTCACCTGCTGTGAGCAACGCTATCAAGAGCACTGGCGGGGGGTTTGAGTGGGTGTGATTCTATTTCTCTTGGAGTCACAGGCGTGAAGTTGCTGGGCCATATGCTAAGCTTATGTTTAGCTTCTTAAGAAACTGGCGGGTTTTTCCAGCTGGGATTGTACTGTTTTCGTTCCCAGCAGCACTGTGGGGAGGTTCCATTTTCCTGAAGTCCTCGTAGGCTTGGCATTATCTTTTTTGCATTATAGTGACTTTGGTCCACGTGTAGTGAAATTCCTTGCATGTTTATTGAATATTTATTGGGCTACATCGGGTCTGCATTGTGGTGTGCGGGCTCAGCAGTCGCAGCACGCGGGGTTACTTCCCTGGATGCAGGTAGGGTCTCAGCTCCCAGAAGAGGCACTGAGCCCGAGTCCCCGATACTGGATGGCGGACTCCTCAACCAGCAAGTCAGGTCCCTCCATCGTGGTTTCAATGGGCATTTTCCTAGTGACTAACAATTGTGAGAACGTTTTCTTCTAATTCTTAGAAGACAGTTTGAATGTCTCCTTTGATAAAATGTTTAATTCTAGTCTTTTGCCCATTTCAAGTTTGTTTTCTGATTATTGAGTCATGATAAGTTATTACTTTTCATGTTGTAGATGCAAGGTCTCCGTAAGATACGTGATCTGCAAATAGCTTCTCCTACTTTTGGCTTACCTTTTCACTCTGTCTAAAGGTGACTTCAATACTTGTATGGTGAAAGCACTATTAAATATTTAAAAAACAAGGTGGGTCAATGTAACGACAGTCACTGGTTTCAGGAGGTGGTTGAGATCAGAGGTCCAAGTCTATCTCCCCGACTTGTTCATGGTCAGGACCAGAGGGCGACAGCCTGGTCTGTGAAGCGAGCACCACTTGGGGTCCACGCAACGCCACCTGGCACCAGGGGAGGGCCGGCGGGCCCCCACGCCCAGCCCACGAGGTGGGGCCAGAGCGCGGGGAGCCGTGCACCCGATGGGGGTGCTGTGGTGGTCATGAGCATCCAGGGGGTGAGCCCAGAGCGGCCGGAGGACGCAACCCGCCGGGGACCTGAGAAGTGGGGTGCGTACAGCCCCAGGCATGGTCTGCCAGCCTCCACCCTCCCACCGACCGATATGTGGCTGTTTCCTAACACTGATCCTCGCGGCATCTGCCATCCCAGCGTGGCTCATCTGTGCGGAACGCATGGGCCCTGCTGCCAAACACTGCTGTCAAGAGTCAGAAACCCAGAACCACGCAAGGGCCACGTGTCAGCAACCACGTGGGTTAAACCACTGCAAACGCAAAGCCTGCTCACGCTTGCTGCTCACGGCCCAGCGCTCTCCAGCCAGGGTCCCCTCCTCCCCACGCACTGTGATCAGAAACAGACGGCACACACCAGGGGCCGATGCTGAGGGGCTGGACGGAGGCAGCCTGTGGACTGTGCCGGTGGGCGCCGCTCGAGAGAAAGCACCGTGAGGGCGACCAGCTGCACAGCCGTCCGAGCCCAGGCCTGGAGGAAAAGATGGGGCGAAGACAGACGTCTTTGTTCTTGGTACATTTTATTGGCATCACGTTCGTCTCTTTACAGAAGAACTTGGCCCACACCCGGGGACACAGGCCCTTGGAGGGGAGCTCTGTGAAGCAGGCT
>SJYG01000305.1:1341234-1359547 GCA_006410535.1 Litocranius walleri | reverse complement strand
GGGTGGGTGGTGGTGGGGTGGGCGGCGGGCGGCGCCAGGAAGCGGGGGCTCGGGGGCTACACTGGGGAGTCAGGGCGCGGGGGAAGGTGTGCTCACCGAGGACGCCACACCCCGAGAGGAGCGCCATCTAGAACAAAGGTACCGTCGCTAGCACAGGTCTGGGAGGGCTTCCTCTCCCTCTTGGACGTGGATGCGGATCTAACAGGGGAGTTTTAAAAGTGTGGAGCAGGAAAGAAAAACAGGGAAAATGAGAGCTTTAACTTGTGAAACAGGTGTTTCTCCATTGCACACACCAAAGTATTATGCAAATCGCCTCTTGGAAAATTTAGATGCAGAGGGAACGGGAGTCTCCCCTGGAGAGATGCAAAGCTTTTGGCTCTGAAGTCTCTGATAGAAGGCGCACATGACTCTCGTGTCTGCTGTACAGAACACTGCCTCCTGCTGGGCTGCGCGCCTCCTGAGACGCTGAGCACGCTGCGTCCAGACCAGGCTCAGCCCTCTGCCGCTACGCCTGCATCACAGGACTTAAAACACATAACCCAAGAATTTCTTACACTGATTTATACATTTTAATTGGTTGCATATATTAACATGTACTATAAGATTCTTTTCTACGAAGCATTACATAATAAATGGATACTGTAAAAAGATCTGATTAGTTAAAAGTAACAAGCATTAACAGATACATACAAAACTCAGCCTGATCAGACTGGGTGTGAGCCTGTGATGGAGCGCAGGGCACCAGCCTTCCCACGTGGTGGCCTTCATAGGAGGGGGTGGGTAAAAAGACCACAAGACGGTTAAAAAAATCAAAACTAATTAGACACAGATTAACTGTAAACAGTTCTCTCTCCAGTGGACAAAAGGAAGAAGCTTCCAGCGCAGACCCCACCCAGGCGGGTGCGCCGCCGGCCGTGCTGCTGCCACGGAGCCCGCGGGGCGGGCGGGGGGTCTGTGGGGCGTGTGCGGGGGTAGGCGGTGTGCTGGGCTCTCCGGGCAGCTGGGCGAGAGATGGCTGTCTGTGTGGGGGCTCGTGGAAGAAGGCCTGCACGCGTGTTCTCGGTCGCGGAGGACTGTGAGCTCTGCCGCTGCCTCTTCAGCAGCTGCAGCTTTCGGCCGAGGCCTTGGGGCGGTCGTTCTTGTCCAGTTTGATGGGCTCGGGGAATTCGTTGTACAGCTCCACTTCCGTTTCCTGGGCAGGGAGAGAGGCGGTGACCGCAGGCCCGGGGTGGCTGCACGCTCCACGGTGTAGGCGGGGGCGGGCGCCACAGCGGAGGGGCCAGGCGGGCAACAAGGGGCGCTGCGGGGCAGGGGCAGGGGGATACACTGGCGCCCTCCAGCTGCACGCGCCCGCTCTGGGAGCTGCTGCCAGTGCCTGACGGAGGCAGGGTCTGGGGCCCTCACACGTCCCGCGAGCTCGCCCTGCGCACCCCTCTCTGGACCCAGGTCTGTCGTCCCTTCCAGACCTTCAGGAGAGCTTGCCCCAAGGCTGCACACACCGGGCCTGCCCAGGACAACTCCCGCAGTGCGGGGCCCACAGGACAGGGACTGGGGTCACTTCACGGGGACTTGGGCTGAATTAGCGTGTTTCCAGCGAGGGGCAGCTCCCTGCTTCCTAGGGTAGAGAATTCACCTGTGCCTTAGACGCGGAGCACCCGCAGGTCGAGGCCCGCTGGGGAAACCACTCCATTACAAGTGCTGTGCCAGCAGCCACGCCCAGGACCACCTTTAGTTTAAGGTGGTCTCTCTCCCTGAGGGCTGAGCACGTGCACCTGCGGCCTGGCCTGCTCACAGGTCAGCGCCACCAGGCCCTTCCTGGGCCGGGAGGCAAGCCGGCTCCAGCAGCGGCGCCTGCCCCACCCGCTGCTCCCAGCCCCAGCCAGTGCTCATCTGCTTCCGTCGTAACGGAGGCCTCAGCGAGGTCGGCTTGCTGGCCCCTCGACTGCGGACTTGTGGCCCCAAAACCGACAGGAAATAAAAAGTGTGTCCTTGAGCCACGTGGTCTGTGGGGTCTGTCAGGGGCCCGGTGCTGGCTGACACAGTGGTCGTGTGGTTCAGTTAGAACCTCAGGAAGGTTTAATTTTTGCGGGGGTGGGTGCTGGGGAGAGGACGGAGGAGGAGACTGTCGCACCTGGAGTGAAACTCTTGGTTTAAATGGAGAATGAACCAAACAGAGCCAAGAAGAGAGCCATAGCTAGTGAGGGCAGAGGCCGTGGGTTCGGCACGGCCGCGCAGGGAGCACACGGACTGCAGCCGGGCCCCACGCGGGGAGAGCGGGAGCGGGGAGCGCGGGCTCCACAGAGGGAAAACACACCCACCAGCAGGTTCCTCACGGTGGCCAGAGGGGCTGAGAAGATGGCCCGGCACACAGAGCTCACCCCCAACCTCCGCGCATGGCCAAGGCCCAGGCAAGAGCTGCGAAGGCCTCTGCAGAGCATGGGCGCTGCGCCGGAGGCGCCACCACGGTGCCGGAACTGAGGGTCACCACTGTTCCCAGGGACAGCCGGAGCCAGCTTACCAGCTGGACAGTCTTCCTCCCACGACTCGAGCTCTAGGGGCAGGAGTGTTCAGGGAGGAAAGCACTGCCCTGCCGCTGCGGGGTCAGAAGAGCCCTCATCTGGCACGTGCCAACAGGGTGTCACTGGTATTTGGGGGGAGGGGGAACATCTGAATAAACAACACAGAGAAAATGCAGGGAAACCTTATCTAAGGAAAACAATTCCTAGAGCTTTTTGGGTTAACCGTTACAAGGATCGTTTAGGATAGTTCCAAAAGTTGGTGCACCTCACTAAATCTTCACAAATGCCCTGAAAGTGGGCAATTTCATTGTACGGCTCAGATAGGATTTAAAAACCAGACAAGATCCCAAGACGGGCAGCAGAGCTGGACTTCAGACTCAAGTGCACCTTCAAACAGGAGGAGCATGCCGAGCAGGGCGGCCCTGGCGCGTGCCCCCATGGAGCGGACTTACAGACAGGGGGACGGGGCCGCTCTCAAAGGCCTGCCGCCGCCTCTGGCTGCACCGTGGGGGTAGAAGGTGCGGGCTGCGTCCCCGCAGGCGCCAACGGCTACAGACACCCACCTGCTTGAGCGCGTTCCGGGCAATCGTCTGGAAGGCCTGCTCCACGTTGATGGCCTCCTTGGCGCTCGTCTCGAAGTAGGGGATGTTGTTTTTGCTGTAGCACCAGGCCTGTGCCCGCTTGGTGGCCACCTGGAGGAGAGGCAGGGCGCAGGTGCCAGGAAGAGCCCCCGGGAGCCCCGCCGGCCGCCGCCCACCAGCCCCATGCCAGCCAAGCACAGCACGGCGGGGCTCTGCCCTCTCAGCCCCCGACCCCGAGCTGCACCTGGAGACAGCCTGTGAAGGGAGGCGGCACCCAGCACGGGAGGAAGTGCCTGCCGCTCCTGGGGCCGCAGCGGCCCCCGCCCAGCACAGGTCTCCAGCCCCTCCTGTGACTGCCCCGTGCACCTGCCTGGGCCCCTGGCCTGATCACACACCCAGGCCCCAGGGGCCCCAACCCAGCCACGTCCGATTTCCTGACTCCCCACCCAAGCCTGTTTTCAGGAACAAGAGAAGAACCAATTCACTTAGGAAAGAGCTGACTGGTCAAAAATAAACTCGGCTATGTGAGTGAGTGAAGTCGCTCAGTCGTGTCCGACTCTTTGCAACCCATAGACTGTAGCCCACCAGGCTCCTCCGTCCATGGGATTTTCCAGGCAAGAGTACTGGAGTGGATTGCCATTTCCTTCTCCAGAGGATCTTCCCGACCCAGGGATTGAACCCGGGTCTCCCGCATTGTAGGCAGACGCTTTACCGTCTGAGCCACCAGGAGAAAACAGCTACACTTAAGAGTAACTTTGTCCACACTCCCCAGAGAGATGCGACTGGAAAGGAAGAAGAGCAGTTTCACTCGAAGCCCGAAGCGCCTCCCGGCCCGTGAGGTCCGGGGGCCACAGCGCCCGAAGCGCCTCCCGGCCCGTGGGGTCTGTGGGGCCACAGTGCCCGAAGCGCCTCCCGGCCTGTGGGGTCTGTGGGGCCACAGTGCCCGAAGCGCCTCCCGGCCCGTGGGGTCTGTGGGGCCACAGTGCCCGAAGCGCCTCCCGGCCCGTGGGGTCTGGGGGCCACAGCGCCCAAAGCGCCTCCCGGCCCGTGGGATCTGGGGAGGGGTCACAGCACCCGAAGCGCCTCCCGGCCCATGGGGTCCGGGGGCCACAGCGCCCGAAGTGCCTCCCGGCCCGTGGGGTCCGGGGGCCACAGTGCCCGAAGCGCCTCCCAGCCCGTGGGGTCTGGGGGCCACAGCGCCCGAAGCGCCTCCCGGCCCGTGGGGTCTGGGTGCCACTGCACCCGAAGGAGGGCTGGCAGGAGGCCTCTCCACGGGGTGCTCCGACCCTGCACGGCCCCCTGCTCTGCCCCCGGGAGCCGGGCCCCACCCCAGGGTGGCCAGGCGGCCCCTTGTTAGTTGCACCCTTGCCTTGCAGGGGTCACAGGCAAACAGAAAGATGGGGTGACCCTCAGGGCACACGGTTCTTTACCAGTCAAATCTGAACACTGGCGCTGCCCCCTTTAAAAGGCAGCCCCCCACCAAGGACCCCACCATCGCCAGCACGCACCTGTCTGTTTTCGAGGTCAATCTTGTTTCCCAGCACGACGAAGGGGAAGTTCTCGGGGTCCCGGGGACTGGCCTGGATGAGAAACTCGTCTCTCCAGCTGTCAAGGGTCTTGAACGTGTTGGGGGCAGTCACGTCGAACACCAGGACGCAGCAGTCGGCGCCTCTGTAGAAGGCCACGCCCAGCGACTGGAACCGCTCCTGCCCCGCCGTGTCCCAGATCTGCCCAAGACACACGTCACTCCTGGGGGCGCGGCCGGTGCCGGGGCCGCCCCGAGACGAGCACCTCAGTGCTCGGGGAGTACGCGGAGCACGCTGACCGACAGCAGCTGGGTGCACACGCCTGGAGCCCGGAGATGCTCGAAACTGTGGGTCCTGATCCAGGGGGAGGCCACACGGGGAGGCATGTACAGAAGAGCTGCGCCGTGAGCCTAGGCTCCGCACTCGGGGGCTCCCCTCCCCACAAGGGCGCCCGCTCAGGGCACGCTCGAGTTTATTTGGCCACACCGTGAGGCTGGCGGGACTGGAGTTCCCCAGCCAGGGACCAAACCTGGGCCTCAGCAGTGAAAGCACAGACCCTAACTACCAGGCCAGCCCAGACTCCCAAACTGTACGTTTGTTTACATGTATGTATTTTACTGCATAAAACATTTACCTTTAAAAAAACTTCTTATCATATCTCAAGAGACAAAGAAAAGCACTGTGTGAGGAGGGGAAAGGGAGGGAGAGAGAAATGAAGGGAAACGGTGAGGACTCAGCACAGAGGGCAGGTGCTGGCCGACGACAGCACAGCGGCACTCAGCTCTCAGAGTTTCCCATCATGCTCTGCCCGCCAGGCAGGGATGCAGGATGCACCTCCTGGATGCCCCAGACCCCAGCAGGGCCCGTTTCGCCGGGAGGGACGGCCAGTGTTCCCAGGACAGGCCCCGGTGCCGGGGCAGAAGGCACGCAGTTACCTCCAGCTGACAGCAGTCGCCACCTGCTGGACCCTCTGTCTGTCTGCAGGAAAGCACCTAGCTTCAGGAAGCATGAGACGCTGAACCATCCTCACAACCCAAGTAAAAGCTACGTCCACAGCACCGGCCGGACTCCAGGGCTGGGCTTTAGATGAACATGGAGTGTGGGCTGAGCCACCGTCTCATCTAATGAACCAGCCTCTGCAGGAAGCGGCCCAGACTCCATGCAGCCGGCCTGGCCTCCCGAGACCCGCAGCGCTTGCAGAACACGCCAACCTACCGGGGCCACACGGACGCCCGGTCAGGGAGGACGGCCTCCTGCACAAAACCGGACGAATGTCTGCCAGAGAGAGCAAGCCCGCACGAGGACAGCCCAGCGGCACAGGGCTGCGCTAGGGGACTCCCGTTCGGTCACTCCAGCCAGCTGCAGTCTCATGGCGGACCTTCCCCCTGCCTCCAGTGCGCCTCTGAGACGCTCTGCACCGAGTCAAGGGAGGCGCGCCCTGCTCCTCACAGCCGGGCGCCTCGGGGGCAGAGCAGGGCACCCGGAGAACAAGCCGCAGCCGCCGGGCCCGCTGCAGCCTCACCGCTGTGCTTCCCAGTCGTTCTTGCTCCTCTCGCTGCTTTCAAGTTTGTCTCGGAAAGGTTTTTCTTTCAATATGGTTTTTCCAGTCTTCTTAACTTATCCCTCTGGGAACGTGTGCTTCCCTGAATCTGTGGACTGGTACCACATCCACCGTGAAAACCTCCTAGCAAATACGCATCCTGGCCTTCCTGCTCTTCTGAGATGAGGAAAAGTCTGAGCTGCTCACCGAGTGCTGCTCCCGCCTTCCCCATCACTCCGCTTCCTTTCAGCCCGCGTCTGCTGTATCCCACCTGCTAAACACTCCAATCTGTTATTCTGGGTCACCGTGTTCCATTTTCAGCAGCCCTACTGACCCACGCCGCCTGCTTAGCTTCTCCGCAGACAGACGAGATGGCTTGATGTCTCTCAATACAAAAACCTCTCTGAACTGCCAGGGAGGTTTCCACTGGTCTTCACCGTGTTGCCTCCTGTGAATCACCTCTTTTTTTTTCCGGCACGCTGCTGAAGGCCCATAAAAACAGGGGAGGATTCCTCAAGACCTGGAACGAGGATGCCTTTGTCCGGAGATGGTGTTTTCATTTACTTCCAGTCTTTTCAGCTGGCTGCAGGAGCCTGAGCGCCAGCCTTCTGTTCCAGCCTAAGGACCACACTTGCTTTCACACTGCTTCCAGACTCTGCTCCGTGCCCTGGGTTCTCGGCGGGGACCCTGGCTTCAGCAAACTCTTAAGCTCTGGTGCCTGGCCAGAGGGGCTGGGCCTCCCTTCTGCAAGCCCCTGTGGCCATGGCAACCTCCGCTGTCCCGCTGCTCCTGCTCCGGGACAGGGGTTCTTCAGGCAGCATCTGAGCCCAAGGCCTGGATGCAGCCCTCGGCCACAGGCCGGGAGCTCACCCGTCCATCCGCTGTGCCTGCACCCGTCTCCTCTCCCCACGTGCTCTGAGGACTCTGGCTCCTCCGTCCCAGCTTTCTCTGAGGCGGCCTGCTCAGCTCGTCCTGAAGCTCCCTGCTGCCTCTGCTGAGTTTCACCTGAGCTCTGCCTGTGCGGTCCATCTCCATTTTCTCGGCTTCCCACACCCCGCCTCTCAGGGGCCCGCTTCGTCAGTCTCCATCCCTCGTGCAGAAGCCGACGGTCTCTGTGACCACGTTCTGAGGCGCACGACTTCCAGGGCTCATCTGTCCGGAAGTTGTGTGTCTCCCGACAGGGTGGTCTTGTCTTTGTCCTCGCCGGGAATGGCAGAGGGTTATGTCAGATCCTGCAGACGGAGCTCTCCGTGCCTGGCGCAGCAGAGACGTGCGCAGCGGGACGGGGTATCCCCCACCAGGGGCCGGGCAGCAGAGCCCCAGTCTGCACCCCAAGGCCAGCTGCGCGCCTTCCAGGCGCTGAGGCCTGGGGTCCCGTTCCCACAACCCCCAAGGCCCCAGGAGCCCTGTGTGTCTGTGCCCAATGGGGTTGGCTCCGGAGCCCACCCCGTGCAGGCCACCTCTCGTGCTGATGGCGGGCGGGATGCCAGGCCCTGCTGTGCGTCCCCGCACCGCCGCGGCAGGGCCCAAGCTCCCGCTCCTCCCTGCTGCTGTCCAAGGTCTTTCCTCTCCAGCGGGGCTCACTCAAGCTCCAGTCGCACACAGCCTGAGGCCTGCTGCCTGCAGCGCCGCGTCTCTTTCGGCTCTTAGCCACCCCACCACCTGTTTTCCGTACAACTGGAGGTGTGCACTGCGGACCCTGCCCGCCCCCGCCCGCCGCCGTGTGTCTGATGCAGTGGGGTGGGGCCACGGCGGCCCCACCTGGAGGAGTGCATGCCCCGGGAGCATGGGACACGCCCCACCGCAGCCCGAAACGTTCAGAAGTGAAGCTGGGTGTCAGCCAGGACCACACAGCATGGTCTCCCCAGGACAGCACTCAGGGCAGAGAACAAGGCTCAACTGCTGTGGAGGCAAGGGCTTCCGAACACAACGCCCGGGCTGACAGCTGGCACTGCAGGACGCCAGAAGCTGGGGCGGAGGGCCTGGCCAGCAGGGCCCCGTGAGCGCAGCGAGGCTGGCGGGGGCTTAGCTCCTCCCCAGGGATCAGGCCCAGGGCCCCGTAGTGGGCGTGTGGTTGGAACCACTGGACCGCCAGGGAAGCCCCGGTACGTGAAGCCTCTTAAGGAGCCAAGAGAAGGAATCGCGTTCATCCCAAGTGTTGAAAGGGAAGCCCCTGAAACCAGATTAAGCTGCCACATGAAGAAGCCAGACTGGCTCAACAGAAACACAACTTAAAGGGCCACGAAGAACACAAGATTAGAAGCCAAGAAGACCACTAAAACGGCTGCCGTGAGAGCCTAGGAGAGATGCAAGGATTTTTCAGCCTAAGCACAGGCAAGGGTGCTGAGAGAGGAACGACTTAGACATTTTGGAGACACAAGACAGGAACCTGTAAGCTGCCAATTTTATAGCAAAAAACTAAACCAAAACAACAAAACCCAGGGAGGCCAGTTAAATTCGAACTTTGGGAAAAAAGGAAAATTGCTGGTGTGCCTCGCGGTACTGAGGACGCCCTCAGTGTCCCATGCTGCGTCTGGCAGGCTGCTGGAAGTGAGCTGCCCGTGAGCATGACCTTGAGATCTGAAAGGGAGGGCAGAGCCAAGACGGACGTGCGGGCCAGGCCAGCGGAGGCGGTGCCAAGACAGAGGCAGGCCTCAAGCGGGACGGGCCAGCGCTTACCTGCATGGTCACGAGCCTGTCATCCACCATCACCTCCTTCGTCAGGAAGTCTGCCCCTATTGTGGCTTTGTACTGGTTACTGAACTTCTTGTTCACGTATTGGTTCATGAGTGAGGTCTTTCCGACTCTGAAATTGGAGAAGAACCACAAGTCAGGCAGGTCGGCATCTGACGAGTGCAGTTTGGAAGGACTGTCTGTCTCGAAGGAGAACAAGGCCTGCCCCTCCCAATGGAGGGGAAGCCTCCAGTTCACCCAGTGGCGATGTGCGCTCACAGGAAGGGACATGGGCTACCAGTGGGGGTCAGACCCGGAGAAGCACTTCTAAGCTCTGGTACAGCCAGCAGAGCCTAGTGTTTCCATTTCTCTCCTTCCAAAAGGGGGCCGGCAAATGCTCCCCGTCTAAAAGAAACTCCAGCAGTGATCCCTGCAGTTGTCCCGAAGTGTCTCTGCCGTCTTGGGTCTCTGTTCAGTGGTGGTTATTCAGTCCAAGCGGGTAGTGGCCAGAGGCCCACACTGGCTCCCAGCAGACATGCACGCCAGCCAGCCAGTCTCTGCAGTTGGTTTAGTCACTCAGTCGTGTCTGACTCTTGCAACCCCATGGACTGTAGCCCGCCAGGCTCCTCTGTCCGTGGCATTTTCCAGGCATGAATTACTAGAGTGAATAGCCATTTCCTTCTCCAGGGGATCTTCCCGACTCAGGAACTGAAGCCGGGTCTCCTGCATTGCAGGCAGATTCTTTACCAACTGAGCTATGAGGGAAGCCCAAACCAAGTTTAAAATTTGAAGCAGAAAAAGCACCAATATTCTGCCAAATCGGAATCCACCAAAGCAGGCTCCCCAGAGGTGTGTTTCAGTAAGAGAGCTCAGCAAGAGACCGGGGTGACTTCAGGTGACGAGGCAGCAGGACAGGCCAGTAACAGCTTCCTTTCCACGAAGGCAAACACTCGCTTCACGCACAGAGGACCTGGGAGGACAGCCCAGGGCAGTGTTCCCCAGCCGGCCATCTGCGCCTGAGTCTCCAGCGGGAGACGACAGAAGTCTGCCTTCAGGCAAGTCCTGGTAACAGCCGAAAAGCAGCACTTCAGTCCTGACAGTGAAGCAGGGGAACCGAGAGCGTGAGCGCGGGAGGCCGGCCAGGGAGAGCAGAGACGGACGGCGCGTGTGTGTGGCTGTGCGGAGGCCAGCCAGCACGGGCCTGCGGCTTGGGGTGGACGCTCACTTTTAAAAGGCTTCTCAGCGGATTAAGGAAATCAGCCAGGGTAGGAAAATCACTGCCATTTAAAAAACTTTGGCATAGGAGGCACACTTGCATTATTATAAGATTTTCAAAAGCATGTCGCCTGCAGTCTAAGCTTTCAAGGGCCACTTCAGATGCCAAGTCTGAAAACCTCACGCACACCCCTGCGCATCTTCCCAGCGACCACAGAGCTGGTCAGTCACCCGGTCAGTGGAGGCCCGGGCCCAGCCGGAGGCGGGCGCAGGCACGCCTCACCCGCAGGTGCTCTGCAGGCTGCCTCGCGCTCGCGCTCTCTCTTTTCTGCAGACTGCACGTCTGTGGCAGCCCTGGGTCAAGCTGGTCGGGTGGCAGCACTTTCCAGTGACATCTGCTCCCTTCATGTCTGTGTCACATTTTGATAATTCTTGCGGTAGTTATGACCCTTCCATCATTACTCTGCTATGACCTGTGATCAGTGATCTTTGATGTTACTACTGCAAAAATATGAAGACTCACCAAAGGGTCAGTGGACGGGTAGCATTTTCCAGCAGTAAATTATTTTTAAATTGCAGTATGTACAATGCTCTTTAGACAAACGGTCACTGCGCAGAGAAGTGGTGTCGGTATAGTACGAACGTGACTTTTCTATGCCCTGGGAAACCAGGAAGTCCCCGCAGCTCACTTTGCTGCGATGCTGACTCCACAGGGGTGGTTTGTGAGAGCCTGCAGCGTCTTGGGGCTCTGCCCGTGCCACAAAGCGTGCCCCAAACCTCCAGCATGGGCATGGCCTGCTGCCCACAGCAACAAATCTACGTGAAAACTCTCCTCCCTCCTCTCACCAGCTAGGAAAAAGGAGCCACGTGGAATTGTCACTGAGTTCAAACAGCCACCATTTTCTCCAAACTGGGGACAAAGGGCCCCATGGCAGGGAGACCTGGCCCCTCAGCAGGAAGAGCTGGCCCCACGGAGAGCAGCGTGAGAGCGCCACCAGGGTGTCCGCTCACACGCGGGGACACTCACCCAGAGTCTCCCAGGATGATCACTTTCAGCAGCACTTTCTTCCTCGAGGTCATCCTTCAAGCTGGAAGGAAGGAGAAGGCAAGTGAGCAGGACGGAAGTGCCGAGGGGAGCCCCTCTCCTGGCACGTGCCCAGACACAGCCCGGGAGCTCCATGCCCCAGCCTTCCCGCTGGCTCCCCACTGCACCCGGGGCCTGGACGGAGCGGGCTCAGCACGGGACCCGGGTCAGGAGCACGCCAGGGAGCAACGGAGGAGCCTGCAGGAGCGCGCGGCCGCCGGGGCGGCGTGGGCGAGCCTGCGTGCCGCTCACACAGGCCTCCTTGGCGCGAGCCCTTCACCCACCGTGGGGCAGCCCTCCCTTCCCCACCGCTGTCTGACGCCGCCTGTCCATCTTCAGAGCGCAGGCCCTCGGCACCCGCGGCCCTGCCTCTGCAGCTCAGGCACGCGGGCTGTGCGGTCTGCGTTCTTTAAAACCCTCACAGGCGTCCCTGGTGGGCCAGGGATTAGGAATCCGCCGGCCAATAGAGGGGCAGTTTCCATCCCTGGCCCAGGAAAATCCCATGTGCGGTGGAGCAACCGAGCCCTGAGCCACAACCCAGGAGTGGCGACCACTGCGCGCAGAGCCGAGCTCCGCCCTGGGGAGGAGCCTGTGCGGCAAAGGCCCGGCTCAGCCAGAAGCCCTCCTGCAAGCGGGCACGCGGACCTGGCATTTTAATGTGCTGTATCCATCTCTCTTCCTCTTCCTGAAGATTTCCACCTAGGCCGTTTTATTCTCTGCCCCCAGTGCCCAGTAGAGAGTTACCAAATACTGGCAGCGAGAGCGTTTGACTTTGCAGCTCGAGACTGTCTTTCCCCAGAAAGCCCTCCAGGGAGTCTTCCGGAGCCTGGACCAGGCGGCACGGAAGAGGACCCGCTGGTGCTCACCCCCTGCCTCAGCCTGAGCCCGCGTCACTTTCCTCATGGGCACGGGCCTCCTGGTCCTCAGGAGTGCCTCGGAGGCCTTCAGGGGAGGAGCGGGGCGGGAGGGCAGCAGTCCTGACCCTGGACCGGTGTCGGGGCCACACGTGAGGACCGCGAGGAGCAACCCTCAGCGCTGACCCCACGGGAGGGCTGGGGCTACCGCCGCCTCCAGAGGCAGCAGCGTTCTCAGAAAGGACCCCACGCCTTCCCAGGACCCTGAGCCCTGGCCCCTCCTCAGGAGGCCAGGTGGAGACAACCAGGAACCAGCAGGGGTGGCGTCCGCCTCCCATAGTCAGTGGAGCGGGGACCTCGGGGCTTACACGGGACCGAGCGGGGAGGGCGTGGGCTTAAGAGAGCCTGGTGTCCTTCCAGTCTGGGCTGAAAGATGCTCCAGGTGGGGCCTGAGAAAAGCTGCCTCGAGTCTTCTCCACCTGCCTGGCTTCCTGAAGGCTGAGGACGACGGCACTGCCTGCCACAGGGCCGTGACTCAAGAAGGGGATTCCTGGCCCCACACTCCCCAGCGCTGTGACTTCGGACGCGCCAGCCAACCCCTCTGCTGGGAGAAGGAGAAGAGCTTTTAGGTCAGAGGAAGGGTGTCAGGCCTGGATGAGAAAAACACTCAGGACAGTGAAGAGCGCCCAGGCAGTGGTCAGTGAATGCCGGTGCACTGGTTCCATCGTGCAGCAAGTGCAGAGCCGAGCACACAGCCGAGTCCAGAAGGCCTCGAGGCCTCAGAGCCGGCCACCGCGCGGCCCGTTTTCAGACGCTGGCTGCCAGCTGTGCTCCATGAAAGGAAACGGCAAGGGCTAGAGAAGCCCGTGTGCAGGGCAGGGTTAGAGGGAGGACCCGTGCCCCTGAAAGCGGGGCTCTCCGCAGCTCTGCTCAGTGTGGGGATGGGAGGCAAACCAGAGGCGGTGAGCAGGCCCCACAGCCGCGCCCGGGGCAGGCGGGCTCAGCCCCCAGCTCCTCCTGCGCAGCGCCCGCCCGCACTAGTCAGAAGTGGGACCAGACAAGGCATGGCAGGCATGCCTCCTGCAGCATTTTCTCCATCACATCCAGGGCTGGCGTCAGCTTTTCCTACTTGCACTGAGAGGTTCAGCCCCAGCATCTCCAACCACACACGAGACCGCCAGCCCCACCGGCCTCCCGAGGGACTGCCTTAACCAAAGTCGAAGCGTCTCACCTTGAGGTCTGGGGCTGAATAGGGGCCGAGATCAGAGTGTGATGGTTGGGACATGCTTCAGATGCAAAGGGCAGGTTAAGGACAGGTGTGAAAAGAAGATGACTTTGCAAAGAAATACACCGATTCTCAGAGTTCAATAAGTTTCACTTTGCATCAAGAGCCCTTTTCTAACATCAGAAAGATGTAAGAAGCACGCCTCACCCTTGCTGCCCCCACGACAGCTCACGGTCACCTCCTCTGGGCTCCGCTTAGAGGTGGCTGGCAGCCTCGAGTCCCTTCCTCCCTGCACACCCCATCACAGGCCTGGGGACCCACCTGAGGCGCGTCCGGGAGGCCCCTCCGAGCTTGTGTGCCCTGCACACAGGCCGGAGCCATCTCCCCCGTGGTGCCGGCCAGCCACTGTCTCAGCGTCTGACATTTCTCTGGCTGCACTAGGCACTTAAACAGCCGCTCGCCTTCTGTCTGACGAATCGAAACTCTAGGGGAAACAGCGCCTGAGAGGACCCCTCTGAGCTCCCACCCGTGGGGTCCTTTTCTGGGACACTGCAGTGCCCGCTGGATGGAGGTCTTGGAGGCGCTCAGACTCCTGAGACCCCTGCCAGCCGCACAGAGCTGAGGACCACGGGCCAGCCCGCACAGCAGGCAGCCCAGGCACGGGGAGGCGGCTCGGCCTCAACACCCCGACTCTGAGAGCCCTCATTCCTGGGGCTCCCCACAAGAGACACGTCCAGCACGGGAGCCACTGTGCTCCATGAAGCCCAAGGCTGGGGGCCCGTCGGGCACACCCAGCCCCTCCCCACCCATCAGATGCCATCAGGAAGCCGGACACGTGACCAGAAGCAAGCTGCCCACAACAGAGGCGCCTTCATGTGCCTTCCACAGGGCTCCCAGGCAACGGGGCAGGAAGTCAATGAGAGGTCGAATTCTCACTCGGGGGAAAGGTTTCTGTCCATCCTAACCCAAGATGTGTAAGAACGGGATTACTGAGATTAAGAATCTCAGTCAAAAATATCAAAGCACTTTATGACTTTTGCGAATTCACTTTCCTGAAGGATTTTCCAAATTTAACTGCAGCCACTGTTGCAACAGTTAACAGATATAGGATCTAAATGAGAAAAAGTTTACTCAGACAAAGAAAATCAGAATAAATGAAGAGATATCTCCTACAGGAAGCCTTAACGTAAAGATAAAAGTTCTTCCCTATTTAAACAATTGCAAGGATTTGGGGGGAATGGGATGAAGTCATTCTATCTTTCTTAGTAATAAATGAACAAGAATCCCTCCCAATCCTTTCAAAAAAGAGTAGCGACAGGGAACTGGCCTAACCGCCTTGGGAAGTATGCTACAGAAACAGAGAATCAGCGTGACAGGCTGGAATCCCAGCGTTACAGAACTCAGCAGCACGAGGCTTACCCCCCACTCCGTCAATACCCCCACAGCTCGTCTTCCCAAGCAGACTCCCCAGCAGGGCAGAGGTGCGGACGCAGGGAACAGCACTCAGAAGCTCTCTCCTGGAGGGCGGCTCACAAATGACTCTTCTTGTTATTCACTTACTGTCATCTTTCCAGGGGCAAACGACCTCCAAACTCAAAAGGCTATTTCCATTTTGGAGGAAAGCGTTCACTGCTGACTTTCCGGTCAGTTCTGCGTGCAAGAGCATTCGTGTCCTGCAGGACACCGCCCCCGTGTGCGCCTGTCAACAGGCCAGGCGGGTCGCGGCCAGGGCCGGCCCGGAGGCCGCCATCTGCTTCACACTGGCAGCTGCTAAGAGCTACGCTTTTGTACATCATGTTCTCTGGGATCGGAGCATGGGACACTTGTTTCTAGAAAAGAGCGAAGGAAAAAACAAAACCAAAGCAACCTGGAACATAGCCCTGCCGCAAGGAGCAGCGCCTCCAGAGCCCCCCGGAGCACCCACTTTCTCTTACCCTCTCCCAGCACCGTCTCCCCGGACTTCTGGAGACACAGACTGCTCTGAAAGTCCCTACAGGGTTAAATGTCCCCGGGGCCGGGGGCTGAGAGAACACCCACCAGCCCAGGGGTCTCTCCCAGAGCCTTTCTAGAGGGGACAGTCGCCGCACACCCCCTTCCTTCTGTCCTCAAGCCCAGCACGGCCAGGGCACACCGCTGTCCCACACGCTGCATGGGTTCCTCCCCCGGGGACACTGCTTCTCAGGCAGGAAATCAAAAGCTAGACTCCCCCCCACACTTGGGGTCACGGCTCTCCTCATCTGTGAAGCTGAGCGCCAGCTGGCCATAAAAGCAGAGCCGACGAGGAAGCCGCAGCAGGCAGAACCACCAGGAAAACATCACAACCCAGCCCAGACTGCGGGCTGGGCAGGGCCAGTGAGGGCGGCAAGGGGCTGCTGAGAAGGTGGGCGGGGGCGGGGACACGGGGCCAGGGAGGGGAGCAGCAGGAAGCCGGGCCCCCTCCCGCTCCGCCGCCAGCCCGGGGCGGCCCCTGAGCCGCGGCGCTGTCCCCGTGCCGGCCACGCGGGGGCGCAGCCCGGCCCAGTCCCGGGGCTGACGCAACCTGAAACCCGGGGTCCGCCGATCGCGCAGCCTGCGTGCTCCAAGCAAGCCTTCCGCTGTGACGGTGTCAGCCAAGAGGCTGCTGCTCTGACGTCCCATTTACAGCGCCCCGGGGGAAACGCAGCAGGCAAGAGCCCCAGAAGGCTTCAAGAGGATACCGGGAGGCCCGAGAAGACGCAGGAGGCCAGCGAGAACAGCACACGCCGAGCTGCGCGGGCACGCCAGGGCGGGGCCCCGGCTGCGGAGCGAGACAAGCTCTGCTCCGGAGACGGCTGAGCAGGGCTGCAAGGAGGGAAAGGCGCCGGATGTCCCAGGCAGGACAGCCCGCTGACCCGCCAACACCGCCCCAGCACGGCCCGCCCCCCGCGCTCCTTCGAGGGGGGCCTGCCCTCCACACTGCCCCCAGGGGCCTCGCGCACCTGAGGACGGGAGACAGGCCTGCGAGTGCAGGCCCAGGGCGGCCGCAGCCCCTCCCTCCTCCTAGGCTTGGCCCGCAAGGACGCGCCAAGCTCCCCACACAAGCACAAGGTCAGCACTCTCGGAGACGAGGGCTTCTAAACCCCGCCTACCGCTCACCAGGAAAGGCCTGGCTGGCATTCTCACCAGGCACATTCTCTGGAGCTGCCACAGCACCAACTTACATCACGGGGGAGCTATCGTTGCGGGGCGGGGCCTGCCTGGCGCGGGGCGGGGCCTGCCTGGCGCGGGGCGGGGCCTGCCTGGCGCGGGGCGGGGCCTGCCTGGCGCGGGGCGGGGCCTGCCTGGCGCGGGGCGGGGCCTGCCTGGCGCGGGGCGGGGCCTGCCTGGCGCGGGGCGGGGCCTGCCTGGCGCGGGGCGGGGCCTCTAGCCGCGGTGCACAGATTCTCCAGCAGTCGTGTAGGCGGTTTTTGCATCACGTTGGATCTCAGCTGCCCGACCAGAAGCTGAAGCTGCACCGCCTGCCCTGAAGGGCGGATTCTTAGCGACTGGACCACTGGGGAAGTCCCTATGAGGGCATTTCTAGCCGTGTGAAACACGTACCTAGTCATCCAGCATTCCTAGTATTATCACTTCACCTTCCAAACCTCACCCCCCCAGCCTCTCACACTAGCTCGCTGGCTCTGCTACACTAGCACGTTAACTCACACTAGTTGTCTGAGGTCCCAGTCAAACAGCTAAGACAAATCACAGCTTCATTCACGTGCCTCCTGAAGTCACATGGTACAAACTGGGACTGCGCCAACAGCAGCAGACGCGGCGGTGGGGCTGTGCCACTGGAGGGAGACGCATGCTTAGCGCCAGGCAAGGGAAGGCACAGCTGCGGCGTGGGCGCTCGGTGACTACCCACTCGGCCTTCGCCTCCGTATCTACTTTCTGTGGTAACAGTTTAGGCCCACGAGTGCGAGAAGCATGGCGCCTCGCTCTCGAGATCCTAACCCAGGCTGATCAAACGACCTCAGACTAAGGAACCCTATGTCCTGACACCCTCCTCCATGCCTCACACGTAACCACGTCCACCCACAAGTCCCTGTTTCAGGAACACTGGTCACTGCCCGTGACCTAGGGTAGCAAGCACACCCACTTTGGCTCAGACACCTGCTGAGGGTCAAGTGAAGTGTCAGTTACTGGGTTGGACGTTGGGGCTGACCTATTCCCTGGTGGTCCAGTGGTTAAGACTTCATGCTTGCAACGCAGGGGGTCCAGGTTCCATCTCTGGTCAGGGAACCAGATCCCACATGCTGCCACTAACGTCTGCACAGCCAAAGAAAGAAGAAGGCCACCGGGACTGTGTCAGCTGGACAAAGCACTCTGTCTTATAGCTTCCGAGGGGTCAACTGGAAGCTCCAGTGGCCAGATGCAGCTGGCTATTTCACACCTGCTCACTGGACAGGGGCTTGGCATGATTCTATACACAGAGAGGCCACGTACAGAACGAGCCTAAGCACCTGACACCCATAATGGGCCCTCAGGAGTCACTTTACCCGATCCTGTGCTGGGAGAGACACCCCTGGGGCACCCACACCCCACCTGGCTCCCGCCTGCACATCCAGAGACCATGAACTACCTCCCACGCAGGGAACTGTTCTCAGGCTGCAGCAGGACCAGACACACCCACCCCCTCCAGCACCGGTCTCAACACCTCCACTCAACTCCTGCCCACGCAGGCTGCCTTCTGCATCCTCAGCTTCCCGGCTACCGCCCTCTGCCTGGCTCAGACTCACTGCGCCCCTTACAACACCTGCCTCGGACGTGCATCGTCCATTAGTGAAACACGGTGATGCCCTAAGAACGTGGAGAATTTTACAAACGTCTAAGAGCTCCATCAGCGTGGAAGTCCTTAACTGCACAGGAAGGTACCACCAGCCTCAGCAGTCATCCCAGATGTCCAGGAAGTATACTGCCACCGGGCTAAGCTTCATGACCGTGCCACCCCCTGCTGGTCCAGGCCACTCATTCCCCGTGCGGGTGTTACTGACCACGGTCTGTGGCCCTCCAGAAGCTGAGTGTTAAGGACACGGTACATCCACAGTATAAAAATTTCACTGGGGCAGGGGAAACAGTTGTGGGGGGGGGGGGTC
>SJYG01000305.1:1322850-1340950 GCA_006410535.1 Litocranius walleri | reverse complement strand
TGGGGGGGGGGGGGGGGTCGGATCTGCAAAGGCCTGGGGGGCAGAAGGGAGATGTGAAAAAGCAAAGTGGTGGGGGAAGGCTGGTCTAAACTGGGCGGTCCTCTACAGCAGCCAGCAGCCATTTAAATGAAATCACAGCCAGCTGCTCAGCCACACCCGCCGCAGGCTCGCCTGCCCCGCTGGCCCGTGCAGGCAAAGAACGCTTGCATCTCCACAGCTGCTGAGTTCTGTGGTGGTTGTGGTGTGCTACTGTCTCAACAATCCTGGACGATCTAACCAGCACTGGCCGGTGGTCCTCACACACCTCCCATCTCAGTGGATGGCCACTCATCACTATCTAGCCCATCTTCTTTCCCTCTTGAAAACACAGTAAACACTAGCTCTTCAACAGCAACTTTAGGCACCAGTGCGCACGTGGGCTCCTCACCAGAACATCACAGGAGTGCGCTGGCTGCACCCTAGCCACTTCAAAATGCAGCAGTGTCCGCACGGCTCCCCAGGTCCTCTGTGCCCCCGAGCTGCCTGTCTGAAAGCGAACAGCACCGTGGACGACACGAGCAGCGCCGAAGGGCCAGACAGGCCACACTGACCCGGAGCAGGCAGCCCGTGGAAGGCCAGACTAGGAAGCGCCGGCGGGACCAGGGCGGACGTCCGCTCCTGACAGTGCCGAGCATCCCAGCAGACCCCCTGCCTGCACGTGCCTGTGTAAGGCGGCCACATGTACTTTTTCCTTGAGGACTCCTGCGGGAACCATGGTGACTGAGGTGTGCCACAAGGCTAGACTGACTCCTAGACAACTCCTTCCCGACCATTTCCGAGTCCAGACGGCAAAATTTTAAAAAGAGTCCAGTCAGCTAAGTGACAGTGTGTCTCCACACTTGGCTGTTTTTAAGGGTCCACATCCCCCAGAGCACAGAATGCAGACTATCACACGTGTGGTCAAGTGAGATGCTAAGTTACCACCACCGGCCACGGGTCTACGACCCGGAGTTCAGATGGGGCCCAGGTCACGCGGTACATCACCACACCAGGAGAGCAGCCAGAGAGGCAGGGCACGCTCCACCGGCCAAGAGCAAGGGTGGGAACCGGAGAAGACAGACCCTGCCAGCACCCACGGGGCCCGAGCCGGCGGAGAACGCCCGCAGGCCGGCCGCGCCCTCCCGGAGCCGAGGCCAGGGCCCCGCAGGACTCGCCCGCCGGCGGCGGCCCCTCCTCAGGGGAGGGCTCTCGGTGGCCGCTGGGGCCCTGGAAGAATCCGAGGGCCCCTCCGTTCTGAAGCGGCTCCAGCTCAGGCCTGGCTTGTCTCTCCCACACCGTGAACTTTCCCCACGCCCACTGTCACACCACCCGGACCCCGCCACTGCTTCACAGAGCAAGATCACAGGACTACACGCCTGCAGGTACGCGGGATTCACCGCTTCGGCGCGAGGCGCGCCACTGCCTCCTGGGAAAACAGGTCAGAGCAGCAACTCTCGCCCACGTCTGGGGCCACAGGCTCCGAAACCTCGAGCACTGCCGCTTCCAAGTCAGACACCAGGAATACAGGAGTCCCAGGGGCCCCACGCTTGGTCCCAGGGCCACCGTCCTCAGAACAGTCCCCTGGAGCAAAGACCATATTTCACATCAAGTCATCCAAGTACATTAAGCCAAATATGTAACCACTGGGGCTTTAATTCACAAAGCTTCCTCACGAAAACATTTTTAAACAAATGTTCAAAAATTTCAGTATTAAATGAAAAAGGAGCCCGATTTACCATTATGAACTCATGTCCTGTAAAGAGACGTACAGCTAAAAGGGCATGGGGCACCTCCTGTGGGGAACGGTGCCCTGGCTCCCGAGCACCCTGGGGCTCGCACTCCAGGCCTTCACTGTCCCTGAGCAGCTGACGTGTAGAAACAATGGCAGAAGAAACGATTCTCAGACACACGACTGGACTCCAGCAGGACAAGCTCCTCGCGGGGAAGCCAGCTTTGTGGCCAGGTGCAGGTTCCTCACGACACTGCCCCCCATGCGTGTCTGCTCTTCTCCATTTCATAAGTGACGGGCATGGTAGTGTCTTTTCTTGAAACTGTCTTTAACAACGCCCATCACCCAGGGACTTCCCTAGTGGTTCAGTGGCTAAGACTCCAAGCTTCCATTGCCAGGGCCACAGGTTCAATCCCTGGTCAGAGAACTAAGATCTCCCACAAGTCACATGATCAAAACCATCTCATCCTCTGCTGCCCCCTTCTCCTCCCGCCTCCAATCTTTCCCAGCATCAGGGTCTTTTCCAGTGAGCTGGCTCTTCGCATCAGGCGGCCAAAGTACTGGAGCTTCAGCTCAGCATCAGTCCTTCTAATGAATACTCAGGGTTGATTTCCTTTGGGACTGACTGGTTGGATCTCCCTGCTGTCCAAGGGACTCTCAAGAGTCTTTTCCAACACCACAGTTCAAAAGCATCAATTCTTCGGTGCTCAGCTTTCTTCACAGTCCAACTCTCACATCTATACATGACCACTGGAAAAACCACAGCTTTGACTAGACGGACCTTTGCTGGCAACGTGAAGTCTCGACTTTCGAACATGCTCTCCCGCTTTGCCGCATCTTTCCTTCCGAGGAGGGAGCGTCTTTTGGTTTTATGGCTGGCACCACCGTCTGCAGTGACGCTGGAGCCAAAAGAAGACCTGCTGTTGCTTCCACCTTCTTGCCTTCTGTTTGCCGTGAAGCGACAGGACTCGGTGCCATGATCTTAGTACTTTCAATGCTGAGTTTCAAGCCAGCCTTTCACTACTTTCATCAAGAGGCTCTTTAGTTCCTCTTCACTTTCTGCTATTAGAATGGTATCACCAGCATATCAGAGGTTGATATTTCTCCTGGCAGTCTGGATTCCACCATGTGAAATACCCAGCCTGGCATTTCACATGATTATTCTGCAAGGGTGACAATATACAGTCTTGACATATTTCTTTTTCAATTAGGAACCAGACTGTTGTTTCATGTCCAGTTCTAACAGTTGCTTCTTGACCCACATACAGGAGTCTCAGGAGACAGGTGAGGTGGTCTGGTATTCCCATCTCTCTAAGAATTTTCCACAGTTTGTTGTGATTGGCACAGTCAAAGGCTTTACTGTAGGCTTTCTCTATGATCCAAAGAATGTTTGTTTGCAGTTTGATCTCTGGTTCCTCTGCCTTTTCTAAATCCTGCTTGTACATCTGGCAGTTCCTGGTTCACCTACCGCTGAAGGCTAGCTTGAAGGACTTTGAGCATTACCGCGCGAGCGTGTGAAATCAGTGCAACGGCACAATAGTCTGAACATTCTTCGGCACTGTCATTCTTTGGGACTGAAATGAAAACTGATGTTTTGCAGTTCCACGGCCACTGCCAAGTTTTCCAAACTTGTAACATTTCTATATTGAGTGCAACACTTTAACAGCATCATCTGTAAGGACTTTAAACGGTTCAGCTGGAATTCCCTCACCTCCACTAGCTCTGTTGGTAGCGATGCTTCCTAAAGCCCACCCGGCTTCCTGCTGCAGGGTGTCGGGCTCTAGGTGAGCGGCCACACCACTGCAGTCACCCTGCAGAGCTGCTTCTGTGCATTCTTGCCCCTCTCCACCTCTCCTGCGTCTTCAGGCCCACGCCATCTGTCCTTCACCATGCTCATTCTCCCACGGAAAGCTCCCTCCATGGCTCCACCCTTCCTGAAGAGGCGTCTAGTCTCTCCTGGTCTGCTGTTACCCTCTGCTTCTCTACACTCCTCACTGAAGAAGGCTCTCCTTGCTATTCTCTGGAACTCTGCACTCAGTTAAGTATGCACCAGTTAGGACTCTCCAGAGAAACAGAGCCATGGGCCCAAGGGTGAAGGGACAGAACCTACTGCTTCTGCTGGCACCATGTAAGAGCCTATGCTTTGCCAGTTAAAGTGAGATTTCAAATGTGTTGTTAAAAATAAACTTCACATACATGAGATTCACGTTTCTATAAGGATGTGTAAGATCGTGGAATGCACACGTGAGATGTAGGATTTAGACTAGTGAGGCAGCTTGCACAAGATCCCGGAGGCCAAGATGCCCCGCGCTCGGCAGTCTGAAGGCCTGGGAACCAGGCAAGCTGGTGTCAGATCTCGGCTGAGCAGGGGGCTGGGCGTTTTCCTTGGTGAGCCTCCCAGGCCTGGACGAGAGCAGCCTGCCCTGCTCAGCCCTCACGGTCAGCTGTGCGCCTCACCCAGAGACACAGCACAGACGCCCTGGAAGCAAGCGTTAGCTAACCCTGGGGGCCGCTGCCGGCCAGGTTGACACACAGCACTCACCAGCACGCCAGGCAGGTGTGAAAGCCCCGCAGAGCTGAGGGCTCAGGCGAGAGAGTTCAGCTCCTCTGGCTGAGGAGGAAGTCCTCCATTACAAAGGTTACCATCCGAAGGTTATTACGCAAGTGCAGCTTTACAGGGGTTCAAATGCCGCGCATGCAAGATCTGGCAAAGCTCAGACCCACCTGCCTCACAAGATCACTGACAGCCAGCTTGCTGCAGGTACATTTAGGAAGATCACTGCTAAATACTGACTCAGGGTGGAAACACGCCAGTAGTCCACTAGAAAGGAGAAGAACCAAACGACCCGTCACCAGGTCGGGGGCTCCGCAGTCCACGCAGCACTGCCAGACACACGCCACGAGCAGACCACGGCTCTGCTCAGGCGGGACAGCCGCTCCGGAGCAGAGCTCGCAGCTTCCCGGGCCGGCGCCGTGACCACCCGGGATGGAAACAGGCAATCACATCTCGAGGTCAGGGATCTGCCAGCTGAGATGCTGTCTGGCTGTTATTTGGGAGAAAGGCCGTGTCTGCAGCGAGGACACCCGTGACAGGTGCGCACCTGTAAGAGCCTCACCCGCGGGGCAGTCGTCGTGGCTGCTTCCAGGCGCTTTCCGCCAGGGCCCGCAGGAACCCTGTGCGGACTATGCATGCAGCAGCCGTTCCTCGCCTGCCCCGGCCCTGGCCTCTGTCCTGGAACTGGCCTCCTGCCAGCAGCGCTCGTGCGCCGGGTCCCGCAGTGCCTGTCCTCTCCTGCCTGGCTCACCTCGCTTGGCACACGCCCAAGGCCTGTCCACCTCGCAGCCCACCCTGCAACTTCACTCCTTTGCATGGTGCACAATGCACCCCCGCACCCAGACACCGTGCTCCGCTCAGCTATTCACCGACGGATGGGCAGCCAGGGCCTGTCTGCCCGTCGACTGCCGTGAGTAATCCTGCCATAAGCCGCAGTGTCTGAGCGTCTGCTGGAGACCCTGCTCTCAGAGCTGGCGGGCGGGCGCACCTGCGCGCCAGGGCGTGCGGCGGCCCTCTGCGACCCGCGCGCCGCTCTCCACGCGGCTCCAGCACTTCGCCCTCCTGCCAGCAGTGCGCGAGGGCCCCGAGTTCCGCGCTTCTCAGCAGCACGCATTCTTCTTTAAATAGAGAGCCAGGCTTCCGTGGTGGCTCAGTGGTAAAAATTCACCTGCCTGTGCGGGAGACACAGGTTTGACCCCTGGTCCAGGAAGATCCCGCATGCTTTGGAGCGACGAAGCCCACAGGCCACAGCTGCTGAGCCTGTGCTTTACAGCATGCAAACCACAGCCACTGCAGCCTAAGTGCCCTGGAGCCCGAGCTCCGCAGCAAGGATGGCCGCTGCAGTGCCCACACGTGGCAGCCAGCGAGGAGCCCCGCTCGCCACAGCTAGAGGAGCCCTTGCTCACCACTAGAGACAGCCTGAGCAGCAACGGAGACCCGGCATGGCCATAAAAAAGTAATACAGTTACTTCGGGCAGGAGAAAAAAGAGCCACCATAATCCAAGTAAAGCATACATCACCATTTTGACTTCCCCTAATAAGTAGAGGTGCTGTGTATTTATTTTTTGTGTGGATCAGCCATTTCCACATTTTTCTTTTTGGAGAAATGGCTACTCTGATCCTGAACCATCTATAATCAAATTGCTTGTTTGCTGTTGAGTTGCTCAAACTTTAAACATACATTCTGAACATCAGCCTTATCAGATGCACAATCTGTAAGTGACTTCCCCATTCTGTAGGCTGTCTTTTTACTCCCCTAACACTGTGCTTGGAAACACAAAAGGCCTAATTTTGATGAAGCCAAGTCTGTTTCCTCTGCTGCTGCAGGTGCCCTTGGTATTACAGCCATGGCATCACTGAGTCCAGCACCAGGGATCTCGCCCTGCTTACTTCTCAGCATCCCACAGCTCTCTTTTTTTTTTGGCAGCACTGAGCAGCACGTGGGATTTTGGTTCCCTGAGCGGAGATCAAATCCTCGTCTCCCGCAGTGGAAGCGTGGAGCCTTACACCACTGGACCACCACGGAAGCCCCTCACTGTTTCACTTTTACCTCTTAAGACTGACAGCTTTGAGACTGCAATACAAGACAGGATACCATAACACTCCCAGGAGAGAACGCAGACAGAACATTCTCTGACATCAGTCATTCCAGTGCTTTCTGATCTCAGGCCAGTCTCCCACAGCAGCAGAAGTAAGCGCTGACCTAAGCAAACGTACAAGCTTCTGCACAGAAAAGGAAATGATAAACAGAGGGGGAAATCTACAGGATGGGAGAAAATATTTGCAAATGATACGACTGACGAGGGTCTAAGTTCGAAAATATACAAACAGCTCCCACAATTCGGTAGCAACAACAACAAAACACAACAAAGAAATGGCCGCAGAGCAGCCAAGCCCACACAGCGTACGGAGCGCGCCTCGCAGCGAAAAGGCCCGGCGCGACGGAAGGAACACCCCACGCCACAAATAAGGCCTGATACAGCCAAATAAACTTAAAACAAAACAAGCAAAAAAAACGGGCAAAACCTAAATAGACATTTCTCAGGTAGAAAACAGGCACATAAAAATATGCTCAATATCGCTAATTTTTCAAGAAATGCAATTCAAATCTACAATGAGGTACCACCTCAGACTGGTCAGAATGGCATCGTTAAAAAGTCTGCAAATAATAAATGCTGGAGAGGCTGTGGAGAAAAGCGAGCCCGCGTGCATGCCTGGTAGGAATTTATGCACAGGCTGGTGCAGCCCCTGGGAAAGCTCCTCAGAAACTGAAAGGAGAGCTGTCACATGACCCAGCGTCCCAGTCCTGGCAGGCTTCCGCACAGACTGCAGCGGGGAAGACACGCAGCCGGGCCCGGGCGCCCACAGCCCCGGGCAGCAGAGCCGCAGGGCAGCGCAGGCAGGGGCTCGGGAGGGAGCGCGCGGGCGCGGCCCGACTGCGCTGGCAGGAACCCGGGCCAGCGGGCCGCCGCCCGGGCCTCCGCGCCCGCGCCCGGGGCAGGCCAGGCCAGGCCCGCGCAGGAGGCGCTTCCCGGCGCCGCCGCCAGGGCCGCCGCTCTCGCCGCGAGCGCCGGCCTCTCCGCCGAAGGCCCGGTCACCTGGCGTGGGGAGGCTGAGGTCCGGCCTTTCCAGTCTGCTCCGCTGGTTTACCCGTGTATCCCATCCCAGTATCACGCTGTTCTGGTTACCACAGAGTTTTGCAGTTTCAAAATCTCAAAGTGGGAGGCCTCCAGCTTAGGAGCTTTCAAAGCTACTCTGACTAGTGAGGGTCCCATGGCTTTCAGGACAGGTTTTTCTACTTCTGAGAAAAAAAAAAAGTCATTGGAAATTTTGACAAGGATTGCGTTGAATCTGTAGATGGTTTCCCAACAGTGTTAATTTTTCTAATTCATGAATGAGCTGTCTTTCCACTTACTTACATCTTTAACCTCTCTCAGCAACGTTTACAGTCTTTCGTTTAGAAGTCTTTTTCATTTACCAACTTAAAATAGATTCCTACGTATTTCATTCCTTTTGGTGCTACCGTACACGGAACTGTTTCCTTAATTTCTTTTTCAGATGGTATCCTGAAATTCGTTGAATTAGTTTATTAGCTTTCAGAGATTTTAGTCTTTTAATTTCGGGGTATGAACTCTGTAAAGTACTCCAGGTATAAGATCACATATGTCTTTCCTGTCCAGTTTGGATGTCTTTTCTTTTTCTTGCTGAACTGTTCTGGCTGGAACTTCCAAGACTAAGTTTTCAAGAGAAGTGGTAAAGTGGGCATCCCTGCTGTGCTCCTGATCCTAGAAGACAAAGCGTGTCCTTCGCCACTGGACACGATGCTCACTGTGGGTGTGCCACACACGACCTCCACTGTGCTGGAATCATTCCTGCCTGGCCCAGTGCTCCCAGTGCTTTCGCCCTGAGCGGCGGCTGTCTCCTGCATCAGTTGGGATGATGCTCCCCCTTCACTCTGTTAGCGTGGCTATTAATGGCCACTATTTGGTTGTGGACCCAAACCTAACATTCCAAGGAATAAATCCAACCAAGGGATAAATCCCACTTGGGTCATGGTACACAAATCCTTTTAATAGACTGCTGAATTAAAAGTTTTACAGGTATGTTGTTAAAGACTTTTGCACCATTGTTCATAAGAGATATTGACTGGTCATTCCCCTTTTTTGTAGTGTTTGTCTGACTTCAGTATGACAGCAATGCTGGCCTCCCTGGTGGCTCAGATGGTAAAGAATCTGCCTGCAAAGCTGGAGACCCGGATTCAATTTCTGGGTCAGGAAGATCCCCTGAAGACAATGGCTACCCACTCCAATATCCTCAGTTAGACAATCCCATGGGCAGAGGAGTCTGAAGGGCAACAATCCACGGGGTCACAAAGAGCTGGCCACGACTGAGTCCCTAACACTTTAACTTCACTGTCAAAACTGGCCTCATGGAATGAGTTCAGAACTGTTTTCCCCTCGAAATTACGGAGCTTGGGATGAACGTGTGCACAGGGCTGTATTCACAATTAATCGCCAGCCAGGGCCTGCTGCAGGGCCCAGGGAGCTCAGGGCCTCGCGGCAGCCTGGATGGGAGGGGAGCCGGAAGGGATATGTGAAGATGTGTGGCTGAGACCCTAAGCCGTTCACCTGGAATCATCTCAACACTGTTAACAGGCTGTACCCCAGTGCAAAACAAAAAGGTACAAGAAAAGAAGCAACGTTCTCCCCTCTTCCATATCTGGGAAGAATTTGCGAACTGGTGTCAGTCCTTTCCCCTTTGAACTCACCAGTGAAGCCATTAGATCCAGGGCTCCTCTCTGTCTGGAAGCTTTCAGTAACTGACTCCATCTCCTAGCTTGATAACAGTACGACCTCTATTCTCTATTTCGTTTGGCAGTTTGTGTATTTCTAGGAATCTGTTTCACCCAGGCTATGCAATTCATTCTCGTACAAGTGTTCCTTGTTAGAATCCTTTTTTTTTTTTTCCATAAAAGTGGGTAGTTATATCTCCACTTTCTTTTCTGATTTTAGTGATATGAACCTTTAAAAAATTCTCAGTTAATCTAAAGGGTTTTCTGCTCTAACCTGGATTATTTCCTTCCCTTTTAAGCTTTGGGTTTGAACTGTTCTTTTTCTAGTTCCTCAGGAAGTGACGTGAGGTTGTTGCTTTGAGATCTTTTTCACTGTTACCATGCATGGCTGTGATTTCCCCCTCAGCACTTCTGTGCCGGGTCCTCACGCTGTGCCATGCTGTGTTTACAGGGTCATGGTTCCCAGACCAGGGACTGAGCCCAGGCTTCCAGCAGCGAAAGCACCAAGTCCTAACCGCTGCCAGCGAGTCCCCACCCTAGGCGTTTTAAGGTTTCTCCTGGGACTGCGTCTCTGGCCCAGGAGTCCTGTAAGAATGTGCTGTTCGCCACCTGCGGTAACTGTGGCTTTTCTAGTCTCCCGCTCGTCACTGACTTCTAACTTTCTCTCGCTGTGGTCCCGGAGGTGCTTTGGGGACTTCCCGGGCGATCGGCGGGTAAGACTCTGCTTTGCAGCACAGGGGTGCATGCCCCACGCCCGGCCGGGGAGTGAATACCCCACAGGCCTCAAGGCCAAGGGGTCAGACATGACGCAGAGGCAGCAACCGCAGCGCACTCAGCGAAGGCTCCACCCGCGGTCGGCGTCGCAAGGAGAGAGAGGCAGCTCCAGCGCCAGCCTGCTCCTTAAAGCCTTCTGAGACTCGCCGCGGCTCAGCGTGCGCTCAGCCCCGGGGAGCGAGCGAGTCCGCTGAGCAGAGCCTGCGTCCTGGCGGCGGGGCAGGGGCCCTCCGCTCTCGGCCTCTGCGCCGGCTCCACCGCCGCAGCGCGGCCGTCGCTCCCCTCCCCTGAGCTCGCTCCGCGGTGCCTCCCGTGCTCCGACGGCTGTGGAAGGCGTGTGCGAGCCTGCCACGCCTGCCCTTCTTGCTGTACCGAATCTTCTCCTATGTCCTGTCTTGTCAGGTTTTTTGCCTTGAATGTCACTTCGCCTCAGAGGAGCGCAGCTGCCGTCTCTTTCGGTTACTACTTGCATGAGTCCTCTCCACACCCTTTCACACCGAACATTTTTCTCTCTTTGGCTCCAAAGTCAGTCTCGTGTGGAGAGCGCATAAAGGGTTCATGTGTTTCTGTCCAAACTGCCAAGCTGGCTTCTGACTGGTGAGTCTGATGCGTTTACAGGTAAAGGGGCTACACCAGGGAGGCGCCCCTCTCACTCCTTTTCCTGTTTGTCCTTCATACGCCGGGCTGCTTCTCTGTCCCTCATTTCCTGCACAGCCATCTTCTTTTGTTGTTGATTGATTCTTTATAGAAAAACACTTTTAATTCCCTTCTTATTTCCTTTTGAGTATATCCCATAGCTAGCTTTTTCCTTGTAGCCATGGAATTACATTTAACACCCTAAAGCTGCAGCAGATTAACAGGCCAGTTTATGCCAGCTTAACTTCAGTGACATACAAAACTGTTCCCATACAGCTCAGAACCCACGCCCTTTCACTCACGGATGTCACCAAATCACATCTCTGTGGATCGCGTCCCCCCAGAAGATGAACAACTGGGTTAGTCCCTGAAATCGAGTGGAGACAACGAGGTGAGTTACAGCAGCGCCCGCTCTGACCGTCTGTGTGCCTCCTCCACCACCAGATCTCCACTTCTTCCCGGGGCTCTGGGTCACTGTCCAGCGCCCTGCAAGCTGAAGGGAGCGCCTCACTGCAGGCAGCTCTGTGGTAAAGAGCTTGCTCGGCTCTGGCTTCTCTGGAAGCTCTCAGCTTCTCTCTCAGTTCTGAAGGACAGCGTTTGCTGGTTGACAGCTTTCCCCTCTAGATTTTGAACACAGCAACACAGCCTCCAAGGTTTCCGACGAAAATTTACCAATAATCTTTGACTTTCAGCTCACTGTTTTTCTCAAGATACTGTTCACTTCATCGCCATCAGAACAGCTAGCTCTGTTAACGAGTCACACTGTCGGTGCAGCAGCGGGCACAAGCAGAGCTCCGCAGACGCTGCAGGGCTGGCCCTGAGCACCTCCAGACAGTGAGGCCGCATGCCACCCAGCCACACGGGCCTCCTGGGGCACGCGAGCTGCGTGTGCACCACACTCGCGTCTATTCAGTGTGCAATAGTGTTATGGCTAAGAAAATGTACGTGCCTTTATTTCAAAATAATTACTAAAATTACCAAGCACCCCCGGAGCCTTCAGGGAGTTGTAATCTTTCTGCAACAGTAACATCAAAAATCACTGATCACAGATCACCATAACAAGTAACAACAACTAACTTTGAAATATTTTGAGAATTACCAAAATGTGACCGAGATCTGACCTGAGCAAATGCTGTGGGGAAAAAAAAAAACGGTACTGACAGACTTGCTCGCCATGGGATTGCCACAAACCTCCAATCTGTAAAAAGCGCTACTTGCTAGGTGCAATGAAGCAAGGTGTGTTAAAGTGAGGCAGGCAGGCAGCGCTGTCAGCGCAGCTACGGACAGCCAGCACAGACAGCAGGGGCCGGGCACAGGGCCTCGCCGAGGCCTCCCTGCCGACGAGGCGGCGACCATGGGCTGTTCCGAGCTCCTCAGGGCCACGGGCCCACGCACCTTCACCAGGATGGCGCGGGCCCGGCTGGCCGGCAAGGTCACCGAGGAACAGCAGCAGAGCCCCTCCACCTGCAAGGCGCTTTTCCATGAAGGCCATGCCATGAAGGTGTGGGGGTTGAAAATTATTAGTTCTTTATTTTGGCACACGGCCTGTGGGATTTTCCCGGATCAGGGATCAGCCCCAAGTCTCCTGCACTGGCAGGCAGATTCTTTGCCATCGAGCCACCAGGGAGGCGCCCCTTCAATTCCAGTTAACGCATGGCTGGCTTTCCACGCGGCTCGCCTCTGCTGCGCAGCACAGCGGTTCAGCCGCACACACGCAGACTCTTCTCGTGCTCTTCTCCACGGCGGCCCATCACAGGATGCTGAAGACAGTTCTCTGTGCGGCACAGAGGACGCCGTTCCCTTACTCACCCTCTGGACGACAACCTGAGTCTGCCCCCCGCAAAGCCCACAGCTCCCCTCTCCGGCGACCACACATCTGCGAGTCTGTTGCTCTTTCGTAGTTTCTTCTGCTCTGATGACACACACCGTCTCCTCCGTCCTGGGAGCCTCAGGTCTGAGCGGGGTCGCGGCTGCCTCTGGTCGCCCTTGTCAGTCCAAGCTGGACCGGGAGAGTTTAACCCACTTACACTCAGGCTGAGCTCAGCCCTCGTCAGGCTCCCCTGCTCCTCACAGGGAGTCACTTCGGCTTGCTGGTTCACTCTCCTGCCTGCTCACACAGCTCCTGACGCCTCCGTAAGCTCCCCCTTTCGGCTCCTGTACACTTCTGTCTCAGAACTGTCTGCTTCTCTAGAATTCCTTCTTCTCGATACCCTCGTCTGGCTCAGACACCCATCCCCAATTTCCGTGGCTCCTTTGCCGCTCCCTCCGCTGGCCCCTCGAGCACAGCAGCACACTTAGACTAGCATCCGCACGCCACCGCCTCCTCTGGGAGGGTGTCTGTCGAACTCATTTTTCCTGTGAATGGCCACACGTTGCCACTTCTCTGTCAGCTCAGTTCAGGCGCTCAGGCGCGTCCGACTCTTTGTGACCCCATGGACTGCAGCACACCAGGCCTCCCTGTCCATCACCAACTCCTGGAGCTTATTCAAACTCAAGTCCATCAAGTCAGTGATGCCATCCAACCGTCTCATCCTCTGTCGTCCCCTTCTCCTCCCGCCTTCAATCTTTCCCTGCATCAGGGTCTTTTCCAAGGAGTCAGTTCTTTGCATCAGGTGGCCAAAGTATTGGAGTTTCAGCTTCAGCATCAGTCCGTCCAATGAATGTTCAGGGCTGATTTCCTTTGGGATGGCCTGGCTGGATCGCCTTGCATTTCTTCCTGGGGTTCTCTGCATGGTCCATAATTTTCTGATGATGACAGTCTCACCGTGGTGTTCTGGAGATCTGTCTCCCTCCCTCCAGGGCTGCTGCCTGCTGGGAGCCAGGAGTGTTCACCCAGAGCACACCACTCGCCAAGCCAGCAGCTGTCTCCTCACAAAGCCTCATCCAGCCGCCAATTCCAGCCATTCTTTCGCTCTGCTGGCCTGGTAGAGGGGCTGCGCCCAGGTTTCCCGTCCCATCACTTTGCACAGCATCACTGTGGTCTGTGGTCTTTAAACATCAGTGATTCTGTCCCATTTCTAGACCTTGATCAAACTCATCCAAGCCCCTGAATCACTGCTAATTCTCTCAGCAGAAAATGCCAGGTGCATGCATGTCCTTCCAGCGTGAGGTAGGACGTGGTTTCTAGTGTTGGTTAACCCTAGATGACTCTAGGATGAGTCATTCCTCCTTCAATGTAGCTCCTTCAGTAAAACTCGTGTGACAACAGGAAAAGATGAAGGCAAAGATATACCACGATGGTGGCTCCTGGCTTTAGGCGCTGCTCAGAACACTGGAGGTGGACCTGGTGTTGAGGGGGGCGTGGCACAGACTACCTCTCCAGTCCTTATTCCAGGACAACTTTCCAGGGCCCGAGGCTGCAGCTGAAATCAGTATTTCCAACTCTGCATTCTAACCCTAACCACTTAGGAACCTGAGTATTTGCTACAATGTTCCGCTTCTCTTGTCCTAAACATCTTTCTGGAAATACACTAATAAAACACAACGGTCTCTACAGGGAAAGTATTCAGCTCCCCTGTCAGCAGCCTCCTCCCTCTAAAGAGCGCTCTTCCTGCAGCAGGCACTTTGTATCAATGAGTAACCCACAGGCTACAGGATGGAAGCACTGAGGTGCTAACAGCCAGCAAATCCCATCCAGAAAGTCCTTCCTCCAGCAACAACGGCCAGATGGCACCAACAGCTAGCTGTCCGTCACCCTGAGTGCGACATGAGCACCGCCCAGCAGCGGGGCAGCAAGAGCGCTCTGTCACCAGAGGAGGGGCGGCCAGGCGGCGCGCCGGCACCGCCCAGCACCGCGCTTCCTCCTCGGCTCAGGCTCAGGCTCCGCAGCAGTGAGCCTGCTTCCTCTCAGGACTGCGGCCGGGCCCTGCACCCCCCAGCCCCCAAGCAAGTCAAACAGGCTTCGCTGCTTTCAGAGCTTGGACTTGACCAGGCTGGGTCGCGTCACACCCCCGCTGTTCCAGCTGCAGAGCCTTTCCAGCACAGGGACTGTAGATGTGGGTCGGTGTGCTGACTGACAGTGGTTAGGGCAAAAACGAGACCCCACCAAACTGCTTTCAGCCCCTCACGGCACTTCTACCTGGGCTCTCGAATAACCACGCGGCTGAAAAGTGCAGCCCCCTAAGCCCGCCCCACGCCGCCTGCGCACTGCACTCGGCCCCAGCTCGCCAGACCGCCTCTTCCAGGCCAAGCACCACCTCACACTCAGTGAGTTTCAGAACCCAGGCAGCCTGCTTCCAGACTCGACCACACTGACACGCACCTAGGGCCTCAGGTTCCCCTCTCTCCTCCCCTCCAAGACACACACTCAAAACACATAAACATGCCAGGCAGAGTCACATGGACTATTAATAACATTCTAAAATGTAGTGAGGTTTTTTTTTTAAGGGTACAAATTCGGCTCTCACTCTGTTGAGCTGATGCCTACAAACTGTCCTTTTGGTGGTGAACCCGAGCCATCAGAGGGCCCACCGTGGCCTCCAGGTGGACAGATGGAGGGATGCAGACTTGTTTCCAGAGCTTCCTTCTGGGCCGATACAGGACACCCCTCTGGGACTCCTGGGCACGGCGCCCGTATGGCCACACCTCTTCCAGACCTGAGCGCACCCAGCCCCAGAGGACCCCTCGCCAGGCCTCTCCACTGGGCTAACGTACCCACCAGGCTTCCTCTCCCCGCCTAGAGACTGCAGAAAGCTGTGCGTCTGAGAGCAGACAGGAGCTCACATGCACAGACTTGCCAACAAGCAAGAGAAAGAGGGAGGAACTGGTTGACTAGTGCGCTTTCTCCTGTCAAAAGGTAACTTTTTACCAACTCAGACTGCTAACATTTCCTTAAAAGTCATGAAAATACAGACTGGCCCAATGGTCTACTCTTTATCTGTGAAAATTCATAAAAAGAAGCAGTTTTTTTAATGCACTAAGATCCTACATGCCACCACTGGACAAACAATAAATGAATAAAGCATTCTAGAAACCCAGGCGGAGTGCAGATCGTGAGGTAACTGTGTCTGCAGACACTGCAGGAGGCCAGGGGCGGCAGAGCGTGAGGAGCATCACGAACACACGTGAGCCCGGCCGCCTGCCTCCCAGGCCATTTCGCAGGCGACGGGGACGCACACTGGGATGCAGCCTCGTGCACGGGGGCTCAGGAGCCGGGGTTCTCCTGTCTGCACAGCAGGCACGCAACACGGGGGTCAGGCCTCCCCTCCCTCCACCAGGCCATCTCGGCAAAGGGCATCCCCTCAACCTGAGGAATGACTCTGTCAGATAAACTGACCAAGGACACAGGACGAGCGGCAGGAAAAGCACCGATTAAATCAGAAACAGACGTGTCTGTGAGCATTGCTTCAACAGAGCTCTATGAAGACGGGCAACTCCAAGCTTATCAAAAGGCATCACAAAGCAGAGAAGCCAGCAAGACAGTGGCAATGTCCTGGAGACCAAGACTGGAACAGACCGTCTAGAAAAGACGCGTGGGGGGAAGTCAGTGTGGCGGCGAGAGGATGCTCAGTTGTGAACAAAGGATGGCAGTGCAGTGAGGTGCTGGAGCCAGCATGCGTGTGCAAAGGCCTGTCTGACATCACGTCACACAGAGCTTTCAAACATGCTAAGTGCCGGGGGAAACCAGCACAGCAAAGGAGAAGACCGGAGTATGACACAGAATCCAGAACACGGACCAAATCAACAGGCCTGACTAAACCTTCAACCAGGCCATCCTGGAGGAGATCAGCCCTGCATGTTCACTGGGAGGACTGATGCTGAGCCCAGACTCCAGGACTCTGGCCACCTCGTGCGAAGAGCTGACTCACTGGAAAAGACTCTGATGCTGGGAAGGACTAGGGGCAGGAGGAGAAGGGGACGACCGTGGATGAGATAGCTGGATGGCATCACGGACTCGATGGACGTGAGTCTGAGTGAACTCCGGGAGATGGTGATGGACAGGGAGGCCTGGCGTGCTGCCAGGGTCGCAGAGAGTCAATCAGGACTGAGCGACTGAACTGAACACTACAAACACCCAGCATCAACCAAGCCAAGAGGAGCAAGCCGGGACAGTGCATGCAGCAGGGAGCGCGGGTGCCTTCTTCCTGTTGAGAAACATCCCCAAACTATCACATGACAAGCATTCTTGCTGTGCATTAAAAACCCTCACCTGAGCTTTCAAGAACAAAAGCCAAATAACAAAAGAAAAACAGCTAATCCCCCTTTTACAAAATTTAATTCGTTAATCAATGAAATGTAAGTGTTAAACAAGGCACCTTTAAAATCCTGCCCAGTAGTTACACTGGCAACCACTAAGAAAAGTGGCACCTATGTAAACAGAATCTTCCAACTACAAACAGCCAAGTACACAAGCTTCCTGGGGGCAGGATAACAAGCAGCACCGAATTCTAAGGATGCGCAATCGGGATCTTCGGGACACGATCACAGACGCGGACAGAGACTGAACAACTCTGTTCCGGAGAAGAGGCGGAAGTGCCCACGACGTCCACTGAGGACGGTTACACTTTGGCATGGGCGGTGTGACACGGTCAGCAGCGTGCACCCGCCAGGAAGGCGCCACGTGCACAGGGGGCGGTCTTCACAAGCAGCCGCGGAGCCTGGGTGCTGGGTGAGCCCTTCTGGAGGAGAGGTGTACGTCTGGAAGCACGGGCACCCGCTAACCCAGAAGGGGGACAGAGAATTCTCCCCAAGACTCCTATGCTGTGTCTGCGATTTAGAAACCAGCCATTTGGGAAGACCTCCCCACCCAGCAGGACAGGAATGAGCAGGGCTCCACAGGGGCCTCGGCTTTTCAAATGGCTGGAAGGGTCTTTTGCACTTCAGCAACATCATCTTGCAAAAGCCGCCGCAGGTGAGAGGAGCCCGTGCACAGTCGGGGCCCGTGCGTGGGAGACACGCTCCGAGACTCCAGCAGATGCTGAGACCATGGAGGAGCCGGAGCCCTGGCACAGCGGGCCCTTCCTGGGCCTCTAGTCTGGCCACGTCTATGTTAGGCACCGGATGCTACTGACAGACCGTGCTCAGCGCGGGGACAGCGGCCTCTCTCAGGACACCTGGCTGCACCGTGCCCCCCGGCCCTGCGTGTGGTGAGAGGCCCGCTGCCTGCCTGACTCGGGCAAGGGCGGTGGGCGGCACGGGCCCTGTCCCCCGAGCCACGCTTGGACCCTACAGCAAGAGGACCGCCGGGCACTGAGCTGGGCAGGAGGCCGCTGCGGGGCCAGGCCTGGGCGTCTGACACCCCAGGTGGGGAGGGGCAGGACGGCGTGAGGCTCCATCACAGAGCCCCCAGCAGCATGCACTGTCAAATGGCCAACGGTTTACTTCTGGAAGTGTCCATCTAGTATTTTTGGACCGTGGCTGACTGAAGGTAACTGAAACAAGAAGTGAAACTGGAAATAAAGGGGGGATGCAGAATTCTCACTTTGCAGCTGTGGAAACGGAAGCCCAGCAACTCTCTTCAGAGCCTTCCTGTGGCCCTGCTGAAGGAAGCCCCGACACTGCCCTGGCCTCCGGTCCACTGATTCCAGGCAGCTGAGGGAGCCACGGGCATGCGCTGCTTTTCAGCCAGGAGCACCGGGCGGGGCGGGGTGGCGGGGGG
>SJYG01000305.1:1285398-1312455 GCA_006410535.1 Litocranius walleri | reverse complement strand
CACCTCCGCGGGCGGGGCTCCACCTCCGCGGGCGGGGCTCCACCTCCGTGGGCGGGGCCTCACCTCCGCGGGCGGGGCCCCACCTCCGCGGGCGGGGCCTCACTTCCGTGGGCGGGGCCCCACCTCCGCGGGCGGAGCCTCACCTCCGCGGGCGGGGCTCCACCTCCGCGGGCGGGGCTCCACCTCCGCGGGCGGGGCCCCACCTCCGTGGGCGGGGCCTCACCTCCGCGGGCGGGGGCCCACCTCCGCGGGCGCCGCGCCACGTGCTGCGGACATGGCGGCCCCCGGCGGCTGCGGCCATCTTGGCGGCCCCGCCGGGAGCAGGCGGCGCCACGCTGGGCCCGGCCCCGAAGCCTCGGCCCCTCCGCAGCTCCTCGTCCGGAGGCGCGAAGCCTCTCTCTCGTAGCCTTTTCCTGTGTGGGTTTCTGCAAACTTCATTCTTTCGGTTGCTGGAGACTAACTGTGGAATCATTCTTGATTACCGTAGTGGGTTGGATAGTGACGCCCCCAAAGGTATGCCCACCTCGTGGAACCTGTGGGTGTGATCTGATTTGGAAAAAAAGAGTATTTGAAGGTGTAGTTAAGGATCTGGAGATGAGACCCTCCTGGATTACCTCCTTGTAAGAGATAAACCAAGAGGAAAAGGCCACGTGGAGATGGAGTGGCCACAGTCCAAAGGATGCCAGCAGCAAGGGGTGGGGGCTGGTGCTGGGTATGACTTTTGTATTTGAGAGAATCTGTTTCGGTTGTTCTAAGCCACCAGCAGTTCCAGGACACTAAAGCTCTCTCTCGGACCCCTCATCCGCAGCCTTTGAAAGATACCCAGAATGTGACCCCTTACACTCTGCCCCCACCACCTGCTCTGAACCACCATCCTTTCTCACCTGGATTATGGCAACAACTTGGCTTCCTGCTCCCACCCATTCCCTGTCTAGTATCAACACAGCAGTCAGAATAACATGTCATTCTCCTGCTCAAACTATTCCCATAGGTCAGAATAAAAACGAAAGGCTTTACAACCAAAAGGTCCTATCCTGGGACTTCTCTGGTGGGCCAGTGGTTGGGACTCCCAGTTCCCAATGGAGGGGGGCCTAGGCTCGATCCTTGGTCACAAAACTAAGAATCCCACATGCCAGAGCTAAGGCGTTGTGGGCAACTAAAGATTCTGCAATAAATATCAGAGATCCTGCATGCTGTAATTTGGGCCTGGCACAGCCAAATAATTTTTTTTTTTAAGTGTGACGAGAGAAACAGCAATGGCAGTGGGTAGGGAGTGACCCCAGCCTCCCTATCTCCCAAAATCAGGCCACTTCCTGTCTATCTGGTTTGATGCTGAGATTCCAATGCCTGGAACAGTGGCTGAGTCATGACAGGTGCTCAGTGAGTATTCACTGAGCGACTGATAAACTCATTCCTCTGCCAGCTCCCTAATTCTCTCCTTTCACATCAGGGGCTCCCACCCCTCCCTTGAGACTAGTCCAGCAGGATTATATTAGTAAACACACAGTCAGTATTTCAGAAGGTAACCCTACCTGCTTTAACAATAGGTCTCCAAGGAGTCGGATTTCAAACAAGACAGACGTAGGTGGCCCTCCTGCACATGCAGACATGGGCGACCCCATGGCCACCTGTTCACAAGGGGCTGGTCGCTGTGTAGAGAGCTGGGAGCAGGGGAGGAGCTCCGTAGAGATGGCACACCTGCTGCTTAAACGCCTGGGCGCAGAAGTGACACACCACCTCTGCTCACATTCCTCTGGTGAGAGCTAGTTGTGCTGCACACCTGGACACAAGGGGACCTGAAAACGGGGCAAGAGGCGAGGCGCCAGCTGTGCACTCGGAAGAGGGAGGATGAACATGGCCGTGAGCTGTCTGCCCTGCCGCAGACACAGCGTGGAGAACACTGGGCGCCAAGGACTGCGGGCAGTGCAGGAGAAACACTTGAGGTTGCCCAGGAGATGGAGTAGCCAAGGAGGGCTTCCTGGAGGAGGTGGTGCCGTGGTGACTCAGGAGGGATGAATAAGAACCTGCTGGGCCAAGAGGAAGGTGACTACCCTCGAGGGACGGCTGTGTGCAAAGGTTTAGAGAAAAGAGAGCATGTCATAACTCGTTCTAGAAATTGCTGACCGGTTGGTGTTCCTGGAGAACAGAGTTGGAGGGAAGGAAGCAGGAGCTGAGAGGAAACTCGTGCACAAAGGCCGGCTGGTGGTGTGTCCTGAGTGCCTTTGATCCCGAGGTTGATGGAGCCTTTTCCTGTTTTCCTGCTATTGATAGTCCAGATCCACAGTTGAGGGTAAAGAGTGTGGAGGAGGACTGGGACCCTGGCTAAGACGAGTGAGACCCGGCCCTGTCTCGGTGCAGGCGGAAGCGGCAGGACTGGCCCTCGCCGCCCGGCTCACCTCCTCCCCCACCGCACCGGAGAGAGGGGAGAGAGAGAAATCACGGGGCCACAGGGCCGCTGGGGATCACTGGGCTGCCCCCACCCCGGTTACCTAGGTGAGGGGCTCTGTGAGACCTACAGCTGGGGTGGAGGGAACAGGACCCAAGGGACTCTCCTTTCTTGGGGAATCTCCAAGTGGATCCTGCCCTCCACCCCTTGGCAGGGGCAAGAAAGGACTCAGAGGAGAGGAGGCTGCAGGCTGGCTGCTCGCACACCCGCCTGGCCTGGGCGAGGCCGCCCGGCAGGCTGTTCCTGGAGTCGAGAGGTCGGTCCAAAGGGCAGCAGCTTAAGCCACTGCGCCAGTGATCCGCCACTGCAAGACAGAACACCCCCAAGCCTAAGCACTGAAAACCTGCGCTCATCTCTTACCTCTTGACTCCCGTGGACCAGGAGGTGAGACAGTGGGTCGTGAGCATGACTCCTGTATCCTCCACGCTGCCTGGGCCACGGCAGAGGGACTCAGTGGAGGGATGAGCGGAGGCCTCACCCGGGGCCGGCTCACACAACGGTGACTGGTGCTGACACGCGTGCTTCTCTCCACACGGCCCTTCCATGGGGCTGCTCACGTCTGCACAACATGGCAGCTGGCTTCCACCTGAGAAAACCACCCAAAAGGCCAAGGTGCTGCTGCAGTCTCTGACACGGCCCTCGTCATCACCCCCACAGAACTCGGGCTCACCCGGGGTAGCTCTGACTCAGTGGGCAAGGACCACGGAAGCGCGTGCACCTCTGGCAGGAGAATCGTGGGCTGCCATGGGGGCTGCAGGCCACGGCTCTCTTGCTGGCTGTGCAGCTGGGAGGGCTGGCCAGGGACGGGGCACCTGAGGAGGACGAGCTGGAGGGGCAGAAGAGTTCTAGCCTGGCCGGCTCTACCCTACCATGGGCCCAAGCGAGGGGAAGGCCCACGGCGCTCTGTGGGTAGCTCACCCACGGCCCGTGTGCAGCGCAGGCCCCACACAGGCTCCCAGGCCACGGCCTGAAGCGTCTGTTCAAAAGACGCCCTTCCCCCACAGCCCTCAGCTGTCACCTTTGCCAGAAGTCAGATGAGTGTAGATTTATGGGTCTATTTCTAGACTGTCCTGTTCCACTGATTTGTCTGCCCGACTTTATGCCAACACCACGCTGGATTAATTACTATACTTACATGGGAGGTCCTCCGATCTGGCAGGTAAGTTCTCCAACTTTGCCCTCCTCCCCTTCTGGAAGGCCTTTGCGATCATTAGCCCTTTGCATTTCTGTATAAATTTTAGACTCAGCTTGTCAATTTCCACAGAAAAATTCTGCTATAGACTGGAATTATATGGCATTTATGATCCACTTGGGGAGAATTTTATTGAGTTGCGCACTTGTGTATTATTTGAATGCTTTTTCATATATGTGTTACACTTCAAAATATTTAATGCATTAGGAAGTCTGCTACCCATGGCACATGTGTGCTAAGCAGCTCAGACATGTCCAACTCTTTGCAACCCTACAGATCATATTCCACCAGACTTCTCTGCCCACGGGATTCTCCAGGCGGGAATACTGGAATGGGTCGCCATGCCCTCCTCCAGGGGATCTTCCTAACCCAGGGATCAAACTCGTGGTGTATTTTGTATTTATGTTACAAGACGCTGAGATTCTTCAATCAATTAACATTAAACTTCTTTTAAAACTTCACTTTTTTCCCAAGGGATCTGTGTTCCCTCAAATTCTATCATTTGCATACCATCTTCATGATTTTTTTGATATATCCCATGCCATCAATACTGCTAGTTATGGAAAGGGAGTTGATTTTTTAAAGTTTAAACTTTTTGTAAATAAACCTTTGTATCAGCATCATAAGGGGATGAGTCTCTCTTGCCAAACGGAGAAGGTAACTGGCAAGGCGAGCATCACAAAAATAAGATTGCTGGCTTAAAAGTGGCTGTGGTCTGCTGAAAGTCTTGAGAAGGAAGCCTGCTGCTGAGTCGCTTCAGTCGTGTCCGACTCTGTGCGGCCCCATAGACGGCAGCCCACCAGGCTCCCCTGTCCCTGGGATTCTCCAGGCAAGAACACTGGAGTGGGTTGCCACTTAAGGAAACCTACACTTTCTCTGTTCAAAATGCATATTTGCAAATTATAGAGAAATGCGACATGAACATTGCCAGCATACCAAGAATTTCTCCCTGAGGTAATCAGGAAGATCGGAAAACCATTGGAAAAGGAGAGATTCGGTCACTTTTTGGTTTTCTAGAGCTGACTGTAGACCCACATGCAGGTGTGAGAGACAGTCCAGAGAGGCGGCCTGTACACTTCACTCGGCGTCCCCCAAGGGTGCCCCCGCGAGGACGCTGACACTGTGGCATTTTGAGCTCCTCAGTCTTAGCTGTACTCCCTCTGCGTGTGTGTGCACGTGTGTGCTATGTAAGTGCATCTGTGCAGGTCTGTGTATCCACCATCACCCAGCTGCGTTTTAACGCCATTCTAACTCAGGAATCTGGGCGCATGGTGCCAGCCCCCAGCCCTGCAGGCCACCTGCCTGCTGTGTCTCAGGAGAGGACTCTGAGCACTAAGGAACAGCGCTGACCACTAACGACCATCATCTCACGGGTAGACGCTCCTCCCCCTCTGAATGCACTGAGCACCCTAAAAGGCCGGGTCTCTAATCTATTCTTGGAAGAAACAAGGGAAATAGAACACAGACAGTTATGGAAAACTTTCAAAATGACCCGACGCAGGCATTCCCCACTTTTTAAACGGTTGCTTTATGCCACTCCAATTTTAAGAAAGCCCTACGTTAGTACCTGTTTTTACTAACTGAAAGAAATCCAAAGAGGATTTTCACTTTTATAAGAAAAAGGCAGAAAGTGGAAATAGCATTTCCCGTGAGTTCTGCTGCATGTGTTACACTTCAAAATATTTAATGCATTAGGAAGTCTGCTACCCATGGCACATGTGTGCTAAGCAGCTCAGACATGTCCAACTCTTTGCAACCCTACAGATCATATTCCACCAGACTTCTCTGCCCACGGGATTCTCCAGGCGGGAATACTGGAATGGGTCGCCATGCCCTCCTCCAGGGGATCTTCCTAACCCAGGGATCAAACTCGTGGTGTATTTTGTATTTATGTTACAAGACGCTGAGATTCTTCAATCAATTAACATTAAACTTCTTTTAAAACTTCACTTTTTTCCCAAGGGATCTGTGTTCCCTCAAATTCTATCATTTGCATACCATCTTCATGATTTTTTTGATATATCCCATGCCATCAATACTGCTAGTTATGGAAAGGGAGTTGATTTTTTAAAGTTTAAACTTTTTGTAAATAAACCTTTGTATCAGCATCATAAGGGGATGAGTCTCTCTTGCCAAACGGAGAAGGTAACTGGCAAGGCGAGCATCACAAAAATAAGATTGCTGGCTTAAAAGTGGCTGTGGTCTGCTGAAAGTCTTGAGAAGGAAGCCTGCTGCTGAGTCGCTTCAGTCGTGTCCGACTCTGTGCGGCCCCATAGACGGCAGCCCACCAGGCTCCCCTGTCCCTGGGATTCTCCAGGCAAGAACACTGGAGTGGGTTGCCACTTAAGGAAACCTACACTTTCTCTGTTCAAAATGCATATTTGCAAATTATAGAGAAATGCGACATGAACATTGCCAGCATACCAAGAATTTCTCCCTGAGGTAATCAGGAAGATCGGAAAACCATTGGAAAAGGAGAGATTCGGTCACTTTTTGGTTTTCTAGAGCTGACTGTAGACCCACATGCAGGTGTGAGAGACAGTCCAGAGAGGCGGCCTGTACACTTCACTCGGCGTCCCCCAAGGGTGCCCCCGCGAGGACGCTGACACTGTGGCATTTTGAGCTCCTCAGTCTTAGCTGTACTCCCTCTGCGTGTGTGTGCACGTGTGTGCTATGTAAGTGCATCTGTGCAGGTCTGTGTATCCACCATCACCCAGCTGCGTTTTAACGCCATTCTAACTCAGGAATCTGGGCGCATGGTGCCAGCCCCCAGCCCTGCAGGCCACCTGCCTGCTGTGTCTCAGGAGAGGACTCTGAGCACTAAGGAACAGCGCTGACCACTAACGACCATCATCTCACGGGTAGACGCTCCTCCCCCTCTGAATGCACTGAGCACCCTAAAAGGCCGGGTCTCTAATCTATTCTTGGAAGAAACAAGGGAAATAGAACACAGACAGTTATGGAAAACTTTCAAAATGACCCGACGCAGGCATTCCCCACTTTTTAAACGGTTGCTTTATGCCACTCCAATTTTAAGAAAGCCCTACGTTAGTACCTGTTTTTACTAACTGAAAGAAATCCAAAGAGGATTTTCACTTTTATAAGAAAAAGGCAGAAAGTGGAAATAGCATTTCCCGTGAGTTCTGCTGCAAGCTGTTAGAGGCACCGCAAGCTCTGAGCAGCAGGAGCCACAAGCCGCCCCCCACCCCCCGCCCCGCCCCACAGGTCCTTCCCAGGAAGAGCACTCAGCATCTGAGTCAGCCGCCAGAGCTGTGAGCTGTGTCTGCGAGCGTCTGATCCTGACTTGTCTGTGCACCGGAGAGCAGGATGTCTCCTAAGGTGACTGCTTTTCCCCTTTACGCCACTTGGCTCATGAAAGGCTTCTTAGAGACACTACTCTCAACCAGTGGGGGAAGCTGTACAAATACTGTATTTCCCTTTTCCGTGTTCTCAAGTGTGAGGCAGTTATCTGGACCATCTCTCTGTGTCCTTGCATGAAGCCAGGCACCAGGACCCAACTGTCCCCTCCTAGTCCTCTCCTGGGTTCATCCTTCGGTCCATTCCAAACCCCAACCTTCGGATTCCCTATGGCACCCCCATTCCCCTGCCGCTTCAGGCTGGGGTCCACCCTGTCTCCCTCCAGTGTCTGCCAGAGGGACCTTTCTTTACTTTCCATGTTATGGCTCAATAATTAGACATTGCAATTAACAATGCATTTGCTATTTAAGATAGAGATTCCAAAATAACTGAATATTTTGACTTTTCCTGCCCAGGCCTCATCCAAACGCGGATGGAATTTTTATGCAGTGATAACAGAATACGGACCCACACCGAGCTTTCCGTTCCCCAGCCCGGGGTGGAACCTGGGCCCTTGCCAGTGAGCGCGGAGTCCTAACCACTGGGCCACGAGGGAGTTCCGTGCACACCACTCTTACACTGCCCATTTTACCCAGTGTTGTACCAAATGTGTCTGTGTGACCAAATATCCCCAAGTCTCCTAAAATCAGCTGTCACTTTCACCTTCTCCCTGACTCTGTAAACAGCAAAGGTCCGTTGTTGAACATTTTAGGGAAACCGGGCATCTGTGGATAGGAAAATGAGGCACCAACCATCATCCTACCTAGAGATAACTGGTGAAAAAATCAGTGGTATTCATCGTCCATGTCTTCTGTCTATGTCTGACACAACATACCACATGACTTAACTTCAGAAAATATAAAAATCACCTTAAACCTCAGCAGCTGTGAAAGGCGAGCACTCAGCTCTCACGGTTTTGACCAGTCACCCGGCTGCAGCCGCTGCGCTGGCTGAGGCTGTGGTCGGCGGAGCAGGGGCCCCTGGGTGCTGGCCCACGTGGCTGCTGGCGGGCGGTGGGGCTGAGCTGGCCTGTCTGAGCCAGAAGTACCCCCCAACGCAGCAGCCCCACAGAGCACTCAGGGCGTGGAGCTGCGCCCCAGCCCCCCGCCAGGGGGAGGGATGTGCGTAGAGGAAGGGCAATGGAGAGGCTCCGTCTTTCTTCAACTTAACGCCACAGGCGGCCTTCCACCCCTCTGTGTGTTCTGTGTTATTAACGCAAGTGAATCGCTACAGCTGGCCGCGCCAAAGGGTGAGTGATACACAAGGGAAGAAAACCGCTCGGGGTCCCTTACAGGCTACCTACCGACCACTCACAGGCAAGACCGTCTTGTAGCCTACTTGTGTTTTGTTAATTGGAGATGGTTCTTATTCCACAAAACCAGTTTTAAAGCGTGCAACTCAGTGGCTTCTCGTATTTTCACAGGGCTGTGGGGAGACCACCACTTACTCCACGACATTTTCAGTTCAGTTCAGTTCAGCCGCTCAGTAGTGTCCGACTCCTGGCGACTCCATGAACTGCAGGACGCCAGGCCTCTCTGCCCATCACCAACTCCTGGCATCTTCAAGACCCTGCAAAGCACTGTGCCGTGAGCAGCCACTCCGTTCCCTCGTTCCCAGCCCAGAGCCCTCTGATCTGCTCTGTCTGCAAGCACTGTCTGTTCTGAATGTGGCACGTAAGTGCCCACGTGGAGTGCCAGGACGCTACTTACCTGCGTGCATAGCAGCTGCATACACCTTGCGGCCTTTTGTTCTTGGCTTCTCGGCAGTGATGCTTTCAAGGTTCATCCGTGTCATAGTACGTCATTTCTTTTCATGACCGAGAAAAGCCCCACTATATGGGTGGACACACTTTGTTCATTCAGTCGCTAGTCCATGGACATCTGCTATGCTTTCCGACTATCGGGAATCATGCTGCTGTTGATAACATTCACGTACACATTTGTGAACATGTTTTCAGCTCTCTCGGGTATACACCTGGCTGGTCAGGTGGTAACTCTATGTTAATTTTTTGAGGAACTGCCAAGCTCTTTTCTGAGGCTGCTGCGTCATTTTACATGCTCGCCGGCAATGAATGAGACCTCTGGTTGCTTGATATCCTGGACAACACTTGTTACTGTCCACTTTTCTTTTCCTTTACTCATCCCAGTGGGTGTGAAATGGTTTCTCATTGTGATTTTGGTTTGCGTTTTCCTAGTGGTGAAGTTGTGTATATTTTCATGTGCTTACGGACCGTCTATACACCTTCTTTGGAGACATGTCCATGCAAATCCTATGCCCATTATTCAACTGGGTTGTCTGATTATGGAGCTGTAACTGTTCTTTATGCATTCTGGGTATTATGTCCTTTGCATATATGATTTCCAAATATTTTCTTCCATTCTGTGGATTTTTTAACTTTCTTGACAGTGTTGTTTGACATATGAAACCTGTAAAATTTGATGAAGTCCCAATAATTTTACCTTTGGCTGCTTGTGGTTTAGATGTCATACCTAAGAAACCCCCGTGTGCGCTGGAGGCGAAAGCGCCCCGTCTCTTTGCTCTTTTCTTGCCCACCCCATGCAGCTCCCCGGACCCCAGCTCCCCACCCAGGGCCTGACCCTGGGCCCTTGGGAAGGAAAGCACACAGCCCCAGCCGCTGGGCCGCCAGGGAATTCGCATGCTTTCTTCTAAAACTCTTGCAGTGTCAGTGGCTACGCTTGGGCCTTGGATCAATTTGAATTCATGTCTGTACACAGGATGGCGAGGGAGTCAGCTTCATTCTCTCGCCCTGGCCCCAGCACCATCTGTTGACAATCCTGTTCTGATCCCAGTAAGTGGCCTGGCCCCCTCCCTTGAAAGCAGCTGCCTACAGGTGAGCGGGTCCACTTGGGACTCCCCAGCTTGCTCCATTAACCCACACGTCTGCCCCGATGCCAGCACCACCCTGCCTGGGCTACAGGTGCTTCTCAAACTGGGAAGAATGAAGTCTTCCAACTTTGTCTTTATTTTTCAAGACTGTCTTGACTATGATGGGTCCCTTGCATTTCCATATTGATATTAGGATCAGCCTGTCAATGTCGGAAAATAAAGGCAGCTGGATTTTGATACGAACTGCACTGAGTCTGTAGATCAGTTTGGATTTTCGCATGTTGAACTTGCGCTGCATCCGGAGATAAATCCCAGTTGGCCATGGTGTGTGATCCTCTTTATATGCTACTGGATTCAGCTTGTGGGAAATGGCAGCGCACTCCAGTGATCTTGCCTGGAGAATCCCATGGACAGAGGAGCTTGGCTGGCTACAGTCCAGGGCGCCACAGAGTCAGACGTGACTTAGCAACTAAACCACCACAGCAAAATATACAATAATCACAAGAGATACTGGTCTGTAGTTTCTTGTGGTGTCTTTGGTTTCAGTGTCAGAGTAACTCTGCCTTCAGAGAATGAGCTGGGAAGTGTTCTCGTTTTGTTGTTGCTGAAAACTGACTATTCTACACAAGCGAATGTACAGCTTTAGAAATAAGATCTCGGTGGCCGCGGTCTGCTCTTGTGACTGCTTGCTGTCATGCTTGCTTGTCGAGTGACTGTGCTGAACTAACGCTAGAGCGCCTGCGTCCTTTGCCACATAAGGCCCCCACCGTCTCTAGTCAGTTACGTTGGTGGTCGGCTCATGGGACAGCGTCTTCTTCAAAGGCCTGGAACAAATAACTCTCCCAGTCTCTGCCACGGGGCTCGGAGTGCGTGTTAGGACAGGCTTTCAGGCTACGGGCAGGCAATCTATGGCTCCACCTGAGGCTTCGTTGCCTTGTGTGTGCAAGGCTTTGAGGTCAACCGGAGGTGAGCGTGTAGGGCCTTCTGAGCTCTGTCCTGAGCAAGCGCACATCCCTGGGCACACAGACGCAGAGGTAAGCACAGCCACCCCCACGCCCGAGTAAGTCAGCGCCTCCTAAGCCCTCAGGGGCTCGGTTCCCTCGCCGCTCTTTCAAGCCTTTTCTTTCTTTTAGGTCTGGTGTTGGACCGGACTCTTATCTGCTGCCTCTGGCGATCGCAGTGGAGACACTAGTCCGCAGTCGCTCATTCACAAGGATGAATCCTGTCTGTGGCTGTGCCAGGCCTCCGGTCTGCGGGGTTTTCTCCAGGTGCGGCGCCCGCACCCCTCGCGCGGCAGCCCCTCGTGCGGCGGCCCCTTGCGTGGCGGCGCTCCAGCCGCAGGGCACACGGGCTTCGGGAGTTGTGGCCTCGGGGCTCCAGGGCGCAGGCTCCACAGCTGTGGCCCCCAGGCTTAGCTGCCCCGTGGCACGTGGGACCCTCCTGGACTGGGGACTGAACCTGTGTCTCCTGCGCTGGCAGGCGGGTGCTCTACCCCTGAGCCAGCAGGGAAGCCCCGTGACGGCTTCTCCAAACTGTCCTCTATGGAGAGAGGCCTTCCTACACTGAGTGAGCGCCTAGTCAGCCTAGGACTGTCTGGGAACCCCGGACAGTCACCCGAGGGCCCCACTGGGCGCGTGTCCTGGAGCGGGCTCCAGTGCCACTCTCGTCCCTCTGGCAGCTGGCGGGCAGCGCCAGAAACGTGAGCTGTTGTTTCTGGCATGACTGTGGGCCTGGGGAACACAGATGAGTCCAGGGCAAAGGCACATGTCAGCGCGCGCTCTGTTCAACCGTATCTCTGAATAAATGCTCTCCAGGCTGCTTCAACTATTTGGCTACTTTCCACACTTTTCAAAAAGGGGGCATTTTTGCCCATTTTCCAGTTGACTTCATAGAGGAGGCAGTGTCTGGAGCCCTTACATGGACATCTTCCCCGATCTTGCACACGCTTGTGTTTTAGACTTGCAACTAAGCCTGAATGTTTCTCAACTTTGACTGATTATTTCAAAAAATCAACTGCTCATGGCTGGTTAGCATCCCATCCTATGAACACATCACTATTCACTTAAAACCCCCTCCCAGCCGGCCCACGTGAAGAGGAGGAGGGCTCGGGGACAGAAGGAGCCAGCTGGGGCCGGCTCTCAGCAGCCCTTGTGTGTGTCTCCCCAATTCCCCGTTCAGTAAGGCTCCACTGGTAGCTTGAAATCGGCCGTGGGGGAAGTGTGTACACCACAGAAACTGACAAAAATTACAAACTATTTCTCCCTACTCCCAACTGACCAGCAGCTGGTTATGCGTTTAACTGCGTACCAGTGCTTGCAGGTCCCGTAGCAGAGAGCCGTAACAGGACCATGAGGTTCTCTTTTTTCCTGGCTGCCGCGGCATGTGGGATCTTAGTTCTCTCACCAGGGATCGAACCTCTGCCCCTGAAATGGAAGCACAGAATCTTAACCACTGGACCACTGTGGGGCCCGAGACCATGTCTTATTAGTCTGCGTATCTCTAAGACTCAGCAGTCTTATTTTACCATCTTTCTTGATTTAGCTAACTTCAAACGTAGTATTCATTGACATATAATTGTCATTATTTTAGCGGATGAAATTTTCCTTTGAGTTACGAATTTCTTTAGCCTCTCCCATGCTGATTTATTATTAGACCATTTCTAATATTTCACAAGGATGAACACTGCCGTGTAATGAGCTTTCTGCGCCTTGGTGAAACTCCTTTAAAGCTGGGAACGAGACTTGCCTGGCTGTCCAGCGGTTAGGAGTCCGCCTGCCAGTGCAGGGGACACGTTCCATCCCTGGTGCAGGAAGACCGTGCATACCTGGAGCAGTTAGGCCCGCATGCCACAGCCGCTGAGCCTGCTCTCTAGGGCCCAGGAGCTGCAACTACTGAGGCCCCTGCAAGACAAAGCCCTCACACAGCAGCTAGACAGCAGCCCCCGTTCGCTGCAGCTAGAGAAAGCCCACAAACAGCAACGGAGACTCAGTACAGCCAAAAATAGATACATAAGTAAAAAATAGTTTAAAATTTCAAAAAGGCATTAAAAAGAGGCTGGGAACAGGCTACCTTCTCACAAGGAAGCCTGAGACAGTGGAACACACACACGACCTCCTATGGTCACCTTTTACAGGGTGGGTGTCTTTTCTGGGTCCGCCTCCCTGCTACAGGGACTCAGGAAGACTCAGCAGGCGCTGCCTGTCGGGTTTCCGTGCTGCCTCCAGGTGAAGTCGCACCTACACGGCACTGCCCCAGGAGTAGTCGGGGTGCTCCTGCAGCTGCTCTCAGAACCAGGACGCGGGCACCCGACACAAGAACCCTTCTCCTCTACCAGTGGCCCGGCTCCCGGCGACCTGCTGCTCAAAGCCCCGGGCCCGCCCTGCCCCCACCCCCAGAGCCGGCAGAGACTCCGGGAGCATCTAACGCTCTGGGTTAAATCCCTGATTAGAACTGCGGGAATGGCTCGTTTCCTTAACTGGACCCTGACTGATGCAGAGGCCTGCAGTCAGAGCTGGTGATTCAGCCGTATTCCACCTAAAAGGTGGCTCAAAGTCCAGGCTCTGCCTGCCTTCTGGAGAACCTCCTGCTGTTACGCTAAAGAAGCAGCGTGGACACCCCCCATCAAACAGCTCCCTTGGCCTGGCCGGCCCCAGTGGCCGGCAGGCCGCCTCTGAGGGGGCTCAGGGTGAGCAGACTCAGCCTGCCCTGCGGAAATCCTGCTGCTGCCAGGTTGCCTCTGTCCACACAGAGGGCAAGGACCATACCGTCCCGGCCCGACGCCATACGACTTGGGCCTGATGAGTGTCTGCAGCAACGCATGGAGTTGAGACACCTCTCACCCTAGAGACTGGGGGCCTCCTTCTCTTCCCTATAAACAAAGCCTCCGGAGGCTCAGTCAGAGCCTCTGGGGGATTGTTGGGGAGGACTGCTGGTGTGCGGAGCACAGAGGAGGGGCCCCCACGCTGCACCTAGGACCCCACTGGGGACCACAGTGGATTTTTTTCAATTTAATCATTATCTACTTATTTTAAGGTGGAGTAGGAAAATATGACATGTGAAACAAACTGAATTTCACAATCAATATTTCTTTAGAACCTGTTAGAAAGGAAAACCAATTACGGAGAATTACTAGGGAAATAATAGGAGAAATGGCGTGAAGAGACAGCCAGAATCACACAGGCAGCGTGGAGACTCCTAAGATCTGGGAGTCCCGCCGCGAGATGACATCTGGTCCTTGTGACAGCGGCAGGAGTTGCTTAACTCTGCCCCCAAGTTAGGATGGAGAGTGGGGCTCAGATGACTGAAGTGACCTGCCACTGTCACGTGGCTGCCAGCGGTCAGTGACGCGGCTGGGGTTCTTGCCTGGCTGCTGCGGTCTTTGCCCCCTCCCACCCCCACCGTATATGTCACAGGCAGACCCTGAAACGCACCAGGGAGAGGGACTTTGGAGAAGTGAGAAACGCTTCCAGGCCACTTCCTCCTAGTGGCTGCTGCATCCCCCAGGTCCTGGTTCCCCTTGGAGGGGCTGGTGTGTTGCAGAGAGCACTCAGGGGAGGTGCCAGGTCTGGGGCTGGATGTCCATGCTGGTCGCTTCCTCCAGGGCGCAGGCCAAAAGGAAGAGGGAACCTTCAGGTTCAGCGGCAGAGAGGAGGCAGGGGCCTGTCTGAGCTTCTTGGCCTCCTCTCGCGGCTGCAGTCAATACCCCAGGAAAACAAGAGGCAAAGTGCAGCTGGGGTGCTGCGGGGGTTGAGAGGCTGCCTGAGCACAGGCTGAGTCCCTTCTCGAAAGCCAGGGATGTGTGTGGCCCAGGACTCGGGCTCAGAGCTGTCCGAGCCAACCTCCTGAGGAGCCAGTACCGTGGGTGTGCCCCCCGTGCTGGGGGTTTCAGCGCTGACCCAGGGCGCCGGCTGGGCACCCAGAGGCCGGCCTGTGGGGGAGAGGATGTCTGCTGGGCTGGGCTGCAGCTCACTGCTCCCCAACCGAAACGACTTCTGTTTCCTCTGTCTTAGATTCTCATAACAGCTGGAGGAACACTGCCTTCGCATCACCGAGGTCTCAGGCTTGAAGAACTGTGTGCAGGGCCTCCTTCCGACCCTGGCTCTGCAGTGCCCAGGGCAGAGACGGACGGGATGCGAACGGTGACCGAGGGGCCTGGGGAGCGGGGGAGCAGGAGGGATGGTGGGTTCTGGATGCCGGCCTTGACCAAACCGTCTTCCTAAGTGCTTCCTTGTCATTCTTGCCTGGCTTAAAAGAAGACATGCTGGCCGAATGCCTGGGCAGCTCAGTCGGCAGGGCATCAGAGCTTTACTCTGAGGGTCCAGGGTTCAGGTCACTGTTCAGGCACCCAAAGGAAATAAACAAGCAACAAAACTGGAAAACCACCTGCACGCCCTCCAACAGAGGAGTGGACACAGAAGACGCCACGTGCACACGGGGAGGAGGGCCGCCGGGCCGCCAAGCAGAACGGAAGAGTGCCACCTGCAGCGGAAAGGAGGCACCAGAGACGGCCGAGTCAGTCGGAAAGAGAAAGACAGACGCCACGTGCCACCGCTTAGATCTGGAGTCTAAACCATGACACAGCGAACCTGTCTGTGAAACAGAAACAGCATCACAGGTGTGCGGCTGCCGAGGAGAGGGAGAGGGAGATGGGGTGAGCAGATGTAAACGCCTTTGTATACAGACTGGATAAACCCCAAGTCCTACTGGGTATGAGTATCCTGGGACAAACCATAATGGGAAAGAATATTAACAGTATATGTCCATATAACGCAGTCACTTTGCTGAAGAGCAGAAATTCACACGCTGTAAATAAAGTGACGTGAACGACTTAGCCCCAGACTGACTCACTCACCACCGGACAGTAACTTTATAGTGGAGAGGGCTGGCAGACTTCCGGCGTAACCAAGTGACCCCACCTAACATCAGCAATGCTGGGACACCGTGGCCCCAGGACCTCGTGACAAGGTGACCTGAGGCAGACCCGGTATTATATACAGTGTTCCTGCCGAAAACGCAAAGGCCGCGTGTAACAAGAAGGAAACGTCAGGCAGACCCAGGAGGGACCCTCTAAAAAGCAACTGGCCTGTGCTCTTTACAAATATCAAGGTCAGAAAGACAAAGGCTAAGAAAGTGCTCCCGATCCAGAGACTTAAAGGTCATGAGAATGAAGCGCAACACATGGTCCTCGAATGGATCTCAGAAGTGAAAGCCACTCAGTCGTGTCTGACTCTTTGCGACCCCATGACCATAGTCTGTGGGATTCTCCAGGCCACAACACTGGAATGTGTCGCTATTTCCTTCTCCTGGGGATCTTCCCAACCCAGAGACCAAGCCCAGGTCTCCCACACTGCAGGGAGATTCTTTACCAGCTGAGACACCAGGGAAGCCCAAGAAGACTGGAGTGGGCAGCCTATCCCTTCTCCAGCAGATCTTCCTGACCCAGGAATGGAACCGGGGTCTCCTGCATTGCAGGTGGATTCTTCACCAGCTGAGCCACCAGGGAAGCCCTATGGATCTTGGCCAGAAAGGACATTATTGTGACTTGGGAGAACCTGGCCATGGGCTGCACATTAGATAACAGGATTGTATCAATGTCCAATTTCTAGATTTTGCTAACAGTACTCTGGTTTAGTATCAGAACTCTGCAGTGGCCACAGGACTGGGAAAAGTCAGCTTTCATTCCAATCCCAAAGAAGGGCAATGCCAAAGAATGCTCCAACCGCGGCACAGCTGTGCTCATTACACACGCCAGCAAGGCTATGCTCAAAATCCTTCACGCGAGGCTTTAGCAGTGGGCTGAGGACTTCCAGATGCACAAGCTGGGCCCCAGAGGCACAGAGGAGCCAGAGACTGAATTATCAACAGTCGCTGGATCATGGAGAAAACAAGGGAGATCAAGAAAAACATCTACTTCTGCTTCACTGACTACGCTAAAGCCTTTGACTGTGTGGATCACAACAAACTGCGAAATTCTTAGAGACGGGAGTACCAGACCACCTTCCCTGCCTCCTGAAAAACCTTTATGTAGGTCAAGAAGCAACAGTTAGAACCAGACATGGAAAAACTGACTGGTTCAAAACTGGGAAAGAGGACGACAAGGCTACATATGTCACCCTGCTCATTTGACTCTTATGCAGAGCACATGATGCAAAGTGCTGGGCTGAAAGACTCACAAGCTGGAGTCAAGACTGCTCGGAGAAATATCAACAGCCTCAAACATGCAGATGATACCACTCTAATGGCAGAATCAAAGAGGAACTACAGAGCCTCTTGATGAAGGTAAAAGAGGCAAGTGAAAAAGCTGGCTTGAAACTCAACATGAAATAAACAAAGATCATGGCATCCAGGGCCATCACTGCACGGTGAACAGATAGGGGAAAAGTGCAAGCAGCGACAGCCTTCATTGTCTTGGGCTCAAAAATCACTGCAGATGGTGACTGCAGCCATGACATTGAAAAGATGCTTGCTCCTTGGAAGGAAAGCTATGACAGCTTATTAAAAAGCAGAGACATCTCTTTGCTGCCAAAGGTCTGTATAGTCACGCTGATGGTTTCCCCAGTAGTCACGTACAGACGTGAGACTTGGACCATCCAAAAGGCTGAGCACCAAAGAATTGATGCTTTCGAACTGTGGTGTTGGAGAAGACTCTTGAGAGTCCCATGGGCTGCCAGGAGATCCAGCCAGTCCATCCTGAAGGAGCTCAGCCCTGAATATTCATTGGAAGGTATGATGCTAAAGCCGAAGCTGCAGTCCTTTGGCCGCCTGATGGGAAGAGCCGACTCCCTGGAGAAGACCCTGATGCTGGGCAAGAGTGAGGGCGGGAGGAGGAGGGGAGACAGAGGGTGAGAGGGCTGGATGGCATCACGGACTCCACAGACATGAATTTGAGCAAACTCTGGCAGACAGTGAATGACAGGACTTAGCAACTGAACAACAGCCTGTGATCTCAGGAAATAAACCCTGAAGTCAGAGTTAAACAATGATGTTTTCAATTCACTCTCGAGTGGTTTAGAGAGAAGGAATGATAAAGACAGAAAATTCACCCAGGCAGTCCATGGCCACGCCAGACAGCACAGCACAGAGGACAGGTGAGGGCCTCTCCCCACCCTCCGCGGCTGCTCCCAGAGACCAGCGCCGGCCTCTCCCTGCCCCCCACTGCTGCTCCTGGACACCAGCATCGGCCTCTCCCTACCCTCCGCGGCTGCTCCCAGAGACCAGCGCCGGCCTCTCCCTGCCCCCCACTGCTGCTCCTGGACACCAGCGTCGGCCTCTCCCCACCCTCCGCGGCTGCTCCCGGACACCAGCGCCCGCTTTCCAACTCCCGGTGCTCAGATGATCTGTATGCAGACAGATGGTCTGCTGGGGTTTGGTCTCGTTTTAAAAATGGGGTCAGAGATGACATGTCACTCTGCAGTGTGATCTTTTATATGGTTTATGCACGCATGTGGTTAGAAAATAGTATTAAAGGCCTCTAGTGAAGCCAGCCGCCCCAGCCCTCCCTGACCCGAGGCTGCTCCTCACAGCAGCCACTCTCAACTGCTTCCTTCGCTGCGTACCCCACGTGTCCACGTCTGATCGCTCGGTTGTGTCCCACTCTTTGCAATTCCCTGGACTGTAGCCCGCCACACTCCTGTGTCCGTGGGGTTTCTCAGGCAAAATTACTGGAGCAGGCTGCCATTTCCTCCTTCAGGGGATCTTCCCAACCCACGGATGAAGCCTGCATCTCCAGCACCGGCGGACGGATTCTTTATCACTGAGCCAGCTGGGGAGCACGGCTGTGAACATCCTTGTATAAATACCTGAGTACCTACTCTTCCAGCTCTTTTCGCAATACACCCAGAAAAGGAATTGCTGGATCACGTGGACATTCTATTGGAGAAGGCGATGGCACCCCACTCCAGTACTCTCGCCTGGAAAATCCCATGGACAGAGGAGCCTGGTGGGCTGCAGTCCATGGGGTCACGAAGAGTCGGACACGACTGAGCGACTTCACTTTCACTTTTCACTTTCATGCATGGGAGAAGGAAAGGGCAACCCACTCCAGTGTTCTTGCCTGAAGAACCCCAGGGACGGGGGAGCCTGGTGGGCTGCCAGCTACGGGGTCGCATGGAGTCGGACGCAACTGAAGCGACTTAGCAGCAGCAGCATGGACATTCTAGGTAATTTTGGGGGGAACCTCACAGTTTTCCACAGCAGCCACACTATTTTACATTCCCGCCAGCAGTGTATAAGTGTTTCAATATTTTTTTAAAAACATAATTCCTGATGGGCCTGATGCGTTACTGTGACTTTGGGACCACGGGTCGCAGAGGCAGACATGACTGAGCGGCTGAGTGCAGGCACGCCTTACGGGAAAGAGCACCGCGCGTGCCCAGCAGATGCAGGCAGCACAGCGGCCGCCCACCCACCACGCTCGGGAGACACGCAGGCTGCTCTGCTCACAAACATCAGTGGGAACAGGGCTTCCTCCAGGCAGCCTCCCCAGCGGCCCCCCAGGGGTCCAGGACACGCCCGGCCATTTCCTCGAAGGGGGCCAGAGAACATCATCACACCCCCTCCCCTGAGGTCCAGGAAGAGAGAGGGAGCGCTGCAGGCCCTTGGGTTATCCTGCCCCCACCCCCGCCAGTGCAGCCTCCTGGGGGACCTGTCCCGCCCTCGCCACTGTGCCCTCGGCTCCATGCCCCCACCAGCCCCGCGGGCACGGCCCACGCCTGGGGTGAGCCGGACCCAGCATTCCGGCTGCCGCAGCTCCCTGCCAAGTGAGGGGACGCCGGTGCGGGGCTCTCCGCTCTCGGATCCGGACGCAGTAGCGGGCCAGCTTCGTCACCGCTTCTACGCGTCCACCCGGCACTGCCGTCCGCTCAGACCACCGTCCTCTGCTCTCTCGGCCTGTGGCTTCTCTCCGGAAGGCGTCATCTGTTCCTCGATTCTAATGGATTCCCCCATCGCAGACGGGAGTTCAGCCTCGACTTCCAGCTCCGCCCCGGTGATTCCCACTCGCTGGCGCCGAGTGTGAGGGGGCGCCGGGGACAGCCTGCTGCGGAGTCTGGCCCAGTCCCCTTCCCGCCCCGGCTGGCACAGGAGGCGCACGCTCCTCTGTGCCTCTCTCGGCCTTTCGCCGCGACCAGCCTCTGACCCGTCGTCGTGCTTCGGTCACTGGAGCTGCCGAGAGGAGCCGCTCTCATCTGAATACAGTCACTGTACTTTGCGCGTCCATCAGAGCAGACGTGCCCAGGTCTCAGCTGTGAGCTTCCTCACCAGGGCACCGCGGCCAGGAGAAGCCGTGCCTCGGAGGCAGTGAGCAAGAGCAAGCAAGAGCCTACCGCCGTACCCAGAGCTCCCTCCCTACTCATCCATCAGGGGAGCAGGGACAGGTGACGGCACGTGTTGTTCTCGCGTCCTGGACCTGGACGGGGAGAGGACCGCCACGCTTCGGAAACACTGCGTGCGAGGTCTCGGTGAGACGGGCGAGAACAGAGAACAGGAGAGCCAGCCCGAGGGGCGGATCTGGGGCTGGGGGAAGAGCTGGGCTGGGGAAGCACGCGTCACAGGAGCAGGGCAGACCCTTCAGAGCCCCTCGCTGGCGGTCTTGGTCGGGAACGTCTCTGAGGAGCAGAGCGGCCATCAGATCTGGACTCCAAGTGAAGAAAGGCCTTCCCACAGACAGAGCTGCCGAGCAAGGACCTGCTGAGGCCAGGCTCTGGAGGGGGCGCCGTCCAGAGCGCCAGGAAGTGAACTCCACGCCCGTGAAGGATGTTTCAACCTCGGGCTGCTGAGGTTCTAAGCATCTAATGTGGCTCTCAACTGGGATGCTGTCAACCTTGGATAAAGGGCCCGCCGAAAGTGGGACCAGAAGCCATCACGCCTCAGTGCCTGTCCTTGCCCAGAGGCTCTGCTCCTTCGAGGAGGCCAGGGGCCGTTTGGGTGGAGCACGAGTCCTCGAAAGGCCGCAGGTGTTTCTGTGTGTCTTTGCCATGCATGCTGTGTGCTTAGTCGTGTCCGACTCCTGCTGCTGTCGCTTCAGTCGTGCCGGACTCTGTGCAACCCCATAAACTGTAGCCCTCCAGGCGCTGCCGTCCCTGGGATTCTCCAGGCAGGAACACTGGAGTGGGTTGCCATTTCCTTCTCCAATGCTTTCCTCCAGGCAGCCTCCCCAGCGGCCCCCCAGGGGTCCAGGACACGCCCGGCCATTTCCTCGAAGGGGGCCAGAGAACATCATCACACCCCCTCCCCTGAGGTCCAGGAAGAGAGAGGGAGCGCTGCAGGCCCTTGGGTTATCCTGCCCCCACCCCCGCCAGTGCAGCCTCCTGGGGGACCTGTCCCGCCCTCGCCACTGTGCCCTCGGCTCCATGCCCCCACCAGCCCCGCGGGCACGGCCCACGCCTGGGGTGAGCCGGACCCAGCATTCCGGCTGCCGCAGCTCCCTGCCAAGTGAGGGGACGCCGGTGCGGGGCTCTCCGCTCTCGGATCCGGACGCAGTAGCGGGCCAGCTTCGTCACCGCTTCTACGCGTCCACCCGGCACTGCCGTCCGCTCAGACCACCGTCCTCTGCTCTCTCGGCCTGTGGCTTCTCTCCGGAAGGCGTCATCTGTTCCTCGATTCTAATGGATTCCCCCATCGCAGACGGGAGTTCAGCCTCGACTTCCAGCTCCGCCCCGGTGATTCCCACTCGCTGGCGCCGAGTGTGAGGGGGCGCCGGGGACAGCCTGCTGCGGAGTCTGGCCCAGTCCCCTTCCCGCCCCGGCTGGCACAGGAGGCGCACGCTCCTCTGTGCCTCTCTCGGCCTTTCGCCGCGACCAGCCTCTGACCCGTCGTCGTGCTTCGGTCACTGGAGCTGCCGAGAGGAGCCGCTCTCATCTGAATACAGTCACTGTACTTTGCGCGTCCATCAGAGCAGACGTGCCCAGGTCTCAGCTGTGAGCTTCCTCACCAGGGCACCGCGGCCAGGAGAAGCCGTGCCTCGGAGGCAGTGAGCAAGAGCAAGCAAGAGCCTACCGCCGTACCCAGAGCTCCCTCCCTACTCATCCATCAGGGGAGCAGGGACAGGTGACGGCACGTGTTGTTCTCGCGTCCTGGACCTGGACGGGGAGAGGACCGCCACGCTTCGGAAACACTGCGTGCGAGGTCTCGGTGAGACGGGCGAGAACAGAGAACAGGAGAGCCAGCCCGAGGGGCGGATCTGGGGCTGGGGGAAGAGCTGGGCTGGGGAAGCACGCGTCACAGGAGCAGGGCAGACCCTTCAGAGCCCCTCGCTGGCGGTCTTGGTCGGGAACGTCTCTGAGGAGCAGAGCGGCCATCAGATCTGGACTCCAAGTGAAGAAAGGCCTTCCCACAGACAGAGCTGCCGAGCAAGGACCTGCTGAGGCCAGGCTCTGGAGGGGGCGCCGTCCAGAGCGCCAGGAAGTGAACTCCACGCCCGTGAAGGATGTTTCAACCTCGGGCTGCTGAGGTTCTAAGCATCTAATGTGGCTCTCAACTGGGATGCTGTCAACCTTGGATAAAGGGCCCGCCGAAAGTGGGACCAGAAGCCATCACGCCTCAGTGCCTGTCCTTGCCCAGAGGCTCTGCTCCTTCGAGGAGGCCAGGGGCCGTTTGGGTGGAGCACGAGTCCTCGAAAGGCCGCAGGTGTTTCTGTGTGTCTTTGCCATGCATGCTGTGTGCTTAGTCGTGTCCGACTCCTGCTGCTGTCGCTTCAGTCGTGCCGGACTCTGTGCAACCCCATAAACTGTAGCCCTCCAGGCGCTGCCGTCCCTGGGATTCTCCAGGCAGGAACACTGGAGTGGGTTGCCATTTCCTTCTCCAATGCTTGAAAGTGAAATGTGAAAGTGAAGTCGCTCAGTCGTGTCTGACTCTTAGCGACCCCATGGACTGCAGCCCACCAGGCTCCTCCGTCCATGGGATTTTCCAGGCGAGAGCACTGGAGTGGGGTGCCATTGCCGACTCTTACAACCCCATAAACTGTAGCCCTCCAGGCGCCACCGTCCCTGGGATTCTCCAGGCAAGAATACTGGAGTGGTTTGCCATTTCCTTCTCCAGGGGATCTTCCCAACCCAGGAATCAAACCTGGGTCTCCTGCATTGCAGGCAGACGCTTTACTGACTGCGCTACCAGAGACCTTTCCATTAGATAATTATTAGATAACTACTGGAGTCCATGTTTATTAAACTAACTACTAGTGTTCTTCTCCATAATTAGTAAACTGATAAATGCATAGAACAACGAGAGCAAAAAACTTGGTAAAATCAAGAAAACACTGCCACCCAGAGATAACCATGATCAGTATTTTTGATATAAAAATATCATGTCTTTTTGTGTGCGTACATTTTCCCTCACAGTTGTATTCCATTTTACATGCTATCCTGTGGGTTTTGTTTTTGAAGGTTTTTTTTGACGTGGACCATTTTCTAAAGTCTGTATCAAATTTGTTACAATAGCACTTCTGTTTTCTGTTTTGCCTTTTTGCTCCTGAGGCATGTGGGATCTTTGCTCCCCGACCAGGGATCAAACCTGAACTCCCTGCGTTGGGAGGTGAAGTCTTAACCAGGGAAGTCCCTTGATTTGTGTTTTTTTAGCTTAGTCTGACATAAACTTACAGAAGCGTTTATAGGAAAATTTATACAGAAAACTTATAAGGAACCCCTGTAAATCCCCACGTTCCCTTCATCGAGATTCACTGCGTTCCTTTTAAAAATCACCTGCACACCACTGACACATTCGCACATCCGCGGTCGTCACGGCCAACATCCATGCCTGGCTGGTCGAGCCCTGTGTGCACGTGACCCTACTGTGCTCCCCATGACCCCGAGATGAGCACTCTCATTATCCAGCCTCAGAGAGTAGGCCTACAGTGCTCCCAACATTTCACCTCACAGTCGTCTGTTAAAGGTCTTTGATTCCTATCTTTGTGCACCTATTTCTTAGGTTTTCAACGCCACCTTTAAATAAGAGTATCCACAACCTCCCCCATGCCCACCGGTGGGGCAGAAGCGAGCTACGACAGTCACAGCGCCTTGGACGTGTGTCCCATTGCCAGCGGCGGCACGGCCCATGAGGCACTGTGACGACGTCTCTTAAACCATCTAATGATCTTGTGAACAGCTTATGACTGCATTTTTCATGATTCAGAATTACGTCATCAAATGTAAGCATATAAAACACACTGTACTCTCTATTATAATCCTATTGGGCGTTACTTCAAGTTAAAATATGTATGCACTCAGCTTCGTAGCAGCATTATTCACAAGAGCCAAAAGGTAGTCGCAACCCAGCTGTCCACCGACAGGTGAACAACAACATGTGGTGTTGGGGCAGAAACATCTCCCTTCTCCCCTTCCAGGTTCTTTGGTTGGTCTAATGGTTAAACTGATAGAGGACAGATTAACTGGAGACAAACCGATTTCATTTCATATGCATGGGAGCCCCATAAAAATACGAGACCCACAGGCAGTCAGGCAGCTAAGGCTTATCTGCCTCCCTGAGCTGAGGAAATGGTTAGGGGCTGGGTCTGCAGAGGGGAGGGCCGCCCGCAGGAGACCACGAGAACACATGTCTGGTGATCACATGTTTGTCCTGCCGCACAGGTAAGTCCAGAAGATAAAACAGCTATCTCGTAATTACTGTCTCTGGGGGCTGGCCCCCTATTTAAATTCTTTTATGCAGATAAAGAGGGAAAGGTTTTTCCTAAAAACTGCTGGGTCTTGATTTCCTTCAGCTTAAAACAATTCACATGACAAAGCGGCATGTTTCAGCTGGTGTATTCTGTTCCCATCCGGGGCTACACGCAGACAAGAGAGCCCTACCCCGCCTTTAAGAGGAAGGGAGGTCCGACACACGCTACAGTGGGTGAACCTCGAGGACACGTTTTGCTACGTGAAATGAGCCAGTCACAGAAAGACAAACAAGTACTCTCGCTCCTCTCATAGGAGGCCCCTGGAGCAGTAAACTTCACAGACAACAAGGAAGGTCGGCGGTGACTGCCAGGGCGTCAGGGGCAGGAAAAATGGAGACCGTTCACTGCACAGAGCTTCATCTTTCTGTGAAATGAAAACACAGCAGTGCGAATGCACACAACGCCGCTGAAATGTGCACTCAAACATTAAAACGGCACATTCTACATCATGCGTACCTTACCGCTGTTCATTTCTTTTAAACTTTTAAATCTCTGCGGTATGAGTTCCATATTAAATGAGCAATGAGGTGTGAGCACTGAGCCTCAGAAACCGAGGCTGATGCCTGTGAAAGGGGCTGGAAGATGCTCCGAAGGGGTGTCTGGGACTGAACAGAGCAGGGGGCTGCTGGCGAGGAGACACCGCCACGAATGGCCTGGAGCCCATACATACCTGCAGCCTCTCCGTGCAGACAGGAAGCCTGGGGCCCTGAAGCCAGCAGGCCGCCCGCCCTCCCGCTCTCACAGACTTCCTGTGCTAACGGGCACTCTGCGGCGGCCCACTCCAGCCCGGGGGAGAACGCTTCTGAGTGCAGTGTTAGTCCCTGACCCTGGGGCCGAACTGGAGGCCAGGACTGAGAGCTGGGGGCATGCCCTGCGCTAGGGGCTCCACACGCGGCGTTTCTAATAGCCATGTCCACAGGGAGGCTGTGAAAGAGGCTTTGGGCTTCTCTTACTCATGAGGAGGCTGAAGTCTGGAAAGGTTATGTAACTTACTTACTCAACATACACAAGGAGGAAAATTCTTTCCATTACACCATGTAGTCTCTAAGTCGATAAATGCCCATAGGGCAACTAGCATATTTTTTAAGCCCCTGCAAGGCCCCAGAGGCACAGGATAAAATGGTTAGATAGCATCATCAACTCAGCGGATGTGAATCTGAGCAAACTCCAGGAGATAGTGAAGGACAGGGAATGCTGGCATGCTGTACTCCATGGGGTAGCAGAGTGGGACTCGACTTAGCTACTGAACAAGAACAAGGACCAGGGCCCTAGACGCAGAAAGCAGCTCGAGGTCGCCCCCAGCAGTGATTGCTGCTTCCTGAGCATCTAGCATGGGCGCGGAGGCTGGCTGACTAATTACCATATTTAACACGTGCATAGCTTGGAGTGGCACGTGTAAGGGCGCCAGCCTGCCCAGCACCCAGCACACTAGAAAAGCTCAGGCAGTCAGTGGCTTCAAGGACATTTCTTTCACATTCAAACTGGTGATTCCCAAGATCAACGTCGGTTCTAAGACTGTTACTACTTTATTTTTCAAGCATTGAGAAGACACTTTGGCATGATTTTAAGGCAGAACTTCCTTCAACTGTCTTCCACAATACTAACCCTAAAAACACATGGCCTCCCCCATGTCTCAGCAGTCAAGAATCTGCCTGCAATGCAGGAGATGAAGGCTTGATCCTTGGGCCGGGAGATTTGTCTGGAGGAGGGCATGGCAACCCGCTCCAGTCTTCTTGCCTGGAGAGTCCCCATGGACAGAGCCTGGTGGGCATGGCCCGTGGGGTCACAAAGAGTCAGACAGGACTAAGAGATTAAGACTTTCATTTTCAAGCTCTTATGCATGAGACACTCTTGTTCAATCCCTAGGTCAGGAAGATCCCTTGGAGGAGGAAATGGCAACCTACTCCAGTATTCCTGCCTGGGAAACTGGGAAATTCCACGGCCAGAGGAGCCTGGTGGGCTGCTGTCCAGGAGGTCACAGAGTTGAACAGGACTGAAGTCCTGTGCAACCCTAAACACAGAGTTAGAGAGTCCAGCAACAGGGCTCACTACAAATACGTGTGCTCATAGCAGGAAGATATTATCATTAATTAATTTTTATTCGTTCTTTCAACAAACAGGTCTTGAGCGCCGTCTGTCTGCGAGGCCAAACCCAGGCTCCTTCTCCTCCCCTCAAAAACAAAAACCGTCTTTCAAGGGGGCTCAGGCCGTCTCATCAGCTAGCCTCTGCAGCAAGCACTGCGGCACTGACCCCGAGTCTGTCCTCACAAACGGAACCTCGTGAATCTTTACTAAACATCGTGGTCTCGGGTTTTAAAAGTCCGCTTTTTTTTCTTTAACGCTGCCTTCCCGCTTTACGATACGACAACCTTACGAAAAAACGGCGTGTCTCCAGACGGCACACTTAACCATTCCCCAGCTTGGTGCGTACCCGGCCCGGCCGCCACTGCAGCGCTCGGGAGGGCCTCCCTACGCGGCCGCGGGGCCGCGTCGCCCCGAGCCGCGTCCGGGAAGGGCGGCGCCCGCCGCCCCGCGCCCCGCCCCGCC
>SJYG01000305.1:1269932-1281590 GCA_006410535.1 Litocranius walleri | reverse complement strand
AGGCCGCCGCCTTGTGCTGCGGAGCCCTCCATTTCCGGGCCGGCCGCGGGCGCGGCTCGCGAGGTGCGAGCCGACGGGGGGCGCGGGCGCCCTCGGGCGGCAGCGCCGCAGAAGCGCCGACAGCTCGGACCGACCAGGGCTCCGCTCCCGGGTCCCGAGGGGGCGGGGCGCGGCGGGCGGCCCGGGGGGCATGCGCAGCGGCGTGGGGCGGGGCGGGGCGCCCTGCTCGGGCTGACGGTCCTAAGTGAAGTCGCTCAGTCGCGTCCGACTCTTTGCGACCCCATGGTCTGTAGCCTACCGGGCTCCTCCGTCCATGGGATTTTCCTGGCAAGAATACTGAAGTGGCTTGCCATTTCCTTCTCCAGGGGAACTTCCCGACCCAGGGGTCGAACCCGGGTCTTCCGCATTGTAGGCAGACGCTGTACTCTCTGAGCCACGAGGGTCCAAAGTGAAAGGTGAAAGTCGTTCAGCCTGTCGGACTCTTTGCGACCCCATGGACTGCAGCACTCCAGGCCTCCCTGTCCATTACCAACTCCCGGAGCTTGCTCGAAGTCATGTCCATCGAGTCGGCGATGCCTTCCAACCATCCCATCCTCTGTCGTCCCCTTCTCTCGCCTGCAGTCTTTCCCGGCAGCAGGGTCTTTCCCAATGATCCTATAGGACAATGAGGGTCCTAGTGATTTGTTAGACTTCCCTGTAGCTCAAATGGTAAGGAATCTGCCTGTGAGGCAGGAGACCAGGGTTCAATCCCTGGGTTGGGAAGTTCCTCTGGAGAAGAGAATGGCAATCCACTCCAGTATTCTTTTTTCTTTTTTTAATATTTATTTATTTGGCTTCCCTGGGTTATGGCACACAGGATCTTCAATCTTCACTGTGGCATGTGGGATCTAGTTTCCTGACTAGGAATTGAACATGGGCCCCTGCACTGGGAGCTCAGAGTCTTAGCCACTGGACCACCAGGGAAATCCCCCACTCCAGTATTCTTGCCTGGAGAATTCCATGGACAGAGAAGCCTGGCGGGCTGAGTCTGTGGCGTCGCAAAGAGTCGGATACGACTGTGTTTATTAGTCCTCCCCCGCCCGTGAGGCCCGTACTGTTACCGCTTACACGCGCCTCCGTACCCCCTCTGCTAAACCCTGGGGAAGATGGCCTGGAGGTCTCCCCTTTCTGAAAAAATGCGGAACATTACCTGGCCGGGGTGTTGTTGCGAGGCCTGAGTTTTCGGATGACAGTGTGGGTTCGTAATGACTGCCTGCTGCTTCTCCCTCAGTGACAGAACAAGCCTGTGCAGGACCACCTGGGCCGCCCTGGGCCACATCCGGAGGAGGCTCCTGGGCAGGGGCAGTTGATAGGCACCGGGGGCAGCGCGCGCAGCGGTGGGGCCGTTGCTGCCCGGAGCTCAGGACGCTTCCGCAGAGGGTGGCCACGGAGCAGGGAAGCCGTGAAAGCACCTGCTCAGCCGCCGAGCCCAGCAGCGCGCTGGAGGGCGTCCAGGGGGCCGTGAAGCAGACGGTGGTGGTCGTGGGGAGCACTGTCCCCAATCGCACCGAGAAGCCAGACCACAGCCGTGTTCCCCTCCCGAGGCTGCTGACGGCTCGACACAGGCGAGCGTTCTGGCACCACCTGGCTACCGGCTCTCTCAGCCTGAAGCGGCCTGACAGGCTGTCAGGCTCCATCAGGAGTCTGGCCTCCCTTGGAGGGCGCCTGCTTGTCCTCTTCCATGAGGAGGACGACATGTCTTTGGGATTCACACGTCAAGATGCACAGCACCTGCATCCTAAGTAAGAAGCTGAACGATGGTGATTTAAGGGCTCCTTAGATAAGATTCAGAGAAGGCACTGGCACCCCGCTCCAGTACTCTCGCCTGGAAAATCCCACTGACAGAGGAGCCTGGTGGGCTGTGGTCCATGGGGTCGCAAAGAGTCAGACACGATTGAGCGACTTCACTTTCATGCATTGGAGAAGGAAATGGCAACTCATTCCAGTGTTCTTACCTGGAGAATCCCAGGGACAGAGGAGCCTGGTAGGCTGCCATCTATGGGGTCGCACAGAGTCAGACACAACTGATGCGCCTTAGCAGCAGCAGCAGTAGACAAGATTACCTGCTCTACCTTGCTTCAAACCAGCAATCAGACCACCTCGATTTCCATCAGAGTAGCTTCCTCTTTCTGGAAATTAGATGCATTCCAGGGCTTCAGGAGACATCTCTTTAAAGTGGAAAATTACCTTTGTATTTTTCTGTGTAGGAAAATTACCTACACGGATGATGAGTTGACACCTTAATGGAGGTACAGTGGTTAAAGGCAAGTCTGAGTCAGTTTTCACCCTCATCTTCATCACATGACCCAGGGGAGATGCTGTTTCTGTCCTTTGGAAATATACAAGGTTTGTTAAGCCAGGTGTGCACATCACAGATATTACGACCTTGTTGCAGGAGAAATGAAGTGAGGAAACCTCATCCTGTTTCTCTGTGATTGTCCAACACTGAAATTGCCTAATATTGTCCTAGACATTCATACTGGACAACACTAACCAAAGCAGTAGTATTCTTGCCTGGAGAATTCCATGGACAGAGAAGCCTGGCGGGCTGAGTCTGTGGCGTCGCAAAGAGTCGGATACGACTGTGTTTATTAGTCCTCCCCCGCCCGTGAGGCCCGTACTGTTACCGCTTACACGCGCCTCCGTACCCCCTCTGCTAAACCCTGGGGAAGATGGCCTGGAGGTCTCCCCTTTCTGAAAAAATGCGGAACATTACCTGGCCGGGGTGTTGTTGCGAGGCCTGAGTTTTCGGATGACAGTGTGGGTTCGTAATGACTGCCTGCTGCTTCTCCCTCAGTGACAGAACAAGCCTGTGCAGGACCACCTGGGCCGCCCTGGGCCACATCCGGAGGAGGCTCCTGGGCAGGGGCAGTTGATAGGCACCGGGGGCAGCGCGCGCAGCGGTGGGGCCGTTGCTGCCCGGAGCTCAGGACGCTTCCGCAGAGGGTGGCCACGGAGCAGGGAAGCCGTGAAAGCACCTGCTCAGCCGCCGAGCCCAGCAGCGCGCTGGAGGGCGTCCAGGGGGCCGTGAAGCAGACGGTGGTGGTCGTGGGGAGCACTGTCCCCAATCGCACCGAGAAGCCAGACCACAGCCGTGTTCCCCTCCCGAGGCTGCTGACGGCTCGACACAGGCGAGCGTTCTGGCACCACCTGGCTACCGGCTCTCTCAGCCTGAAGCGGCCTGACAGGCTGTCAGGCTCCATCAGGAGTCTGGCCTCCCTTGGAGGGCGCCTGCTTGTCCTCTTCCATGAGGAGGACGACATGTCTTTGGGATTCACACGTCAAGATGCACAGCACCTGCATCCTAAGTAAGAAGCTGAACGATGGTGATTTAAGGGCTCCTTAGATAAGATTCAGAGAAGGCACTGGCACCCCGCTCCAGTACTCTCGCCTGGAAAATCCCACTGACAGAGGAGCCTGGTGGGCTGTGGTCCATGGGGTCGCAAAGAGTCAGACACGATTGAGCGACTTCACTTTCATGCATTGGAGAAGGAAATGGCAACTCATTCCAGTGTTCTTACCTGGAGAATCCCAGGGACAGAGGAGCCTGGTAGGCTGCCATCTATGGGGTCGCACAGAGTCAGACACAACTGATGCGCCTTAGCAGCAGCAGCAGTAGACAAGATTACCTGCTCTACCTTGCTTCAAACCAGCAATCAGACCACCTCGATTTCCATCAGAGTAGCTTCCTCTTTCTGGAAATTAGATGCATTCCAGGGCTTCAGGAGACATCTCTTTAAAGTGGAAAATTACCTTTGTATTTTTCTGTGTAGGAAAATTACCTACACGGATGATGAGTTGACACCTTAATGGAGGTACAGTGGTTAAAGGCAAGTCTGAGTCAGTTTTCACCCTCATCTTCATCACATGACCCAGGGGAGATGCTGTTTCTGTCCTTTGGAAATATACAAGGTTTGTTAAGCCAGGTGTGCACATCACAGATATTACGACCTTGTTGCAGGAGAAATGAAGTGAGGAAACCTCATCCTGTTTCTCTGTGATTGTCCAACACTGAAATTGCCTAATATTGTCCTAGACATTCATACTGGACAACACTAACCAAAGCAGACAGGAACATCAGGCCTTTCCACTTGTATCCACATAACGTGAATAATTAATCCTTCATGCAGTTGTCTTTTTTTTTTTTTCCAGCTGTGCTACTTGGCTTGTGGGACCCTAGTTCCCCAACCAGGGATCGAACTTGGACCCTGGCAGTGAAAGCACCAAGAGTCCCAGGGAATTCCCCTTGCAGTTGTCTTTTAAGCAAAAGAGAATTATAAAAAAGCTACAAGCAAAAGTACATTATGGATTGCTCACATTTGTCTTGATTGGTGCTCTTTTCACCTGTATTTGGAATCAAGTCACTGACTAGTATCATTTCACTTTAGCCTGAAAGACTTCTTTTATTATTTCTTGGAATGCAGGTTTGCTAGCAACAAATTATCTCAATTTTTGTTTATCTTGGAATCATCATCACCCTCTCATTTTTATTTTAGCATTATCAGTTCAGTCACTCAGTCATGTCCAACTCTTTGTGACCCCATGAACCACAGCAGTCCAGGCCTCCCTGTCCATCACCAACTCCCGGAGTCCACCCAGCAGCTGCTCTGGAGAAAGGAATGGCAAACCACTTCAGTATTTTTGCCTTGAGAACCCCATGAATAGCATGAAAGGGCAAAAAGATAGGACGCTGAAAGAGGAACTCCCCAGGTTGGTAGGTGCCCAATATGCTAACGGAAATCTGTGGAGAAGTAACTCCAGAAAGAATGAAGGGATGGAGCCAAAGCAAAAACAACGCCCAGCTGTGGATGGGACTGGTGATGGAAGTAAAGTCCAAAGCTGTAAAGAGCAATACTGCATAGAAGCCTGGAACGTTAGGTCCATGAGTCAAGGCAAATTAGAAGTGGTCAAACAGGAGATGGCAAGAGTGAACACCGACATTTTAGGAATCAGCGAACTAAAATGGACCGGAATGGGTGAACTTAACTCAGATGACCATTATATCTACTACGGGCAAGAATCCCCTAGAAGAAATGGAGTAGCCCTCATAATCAACAAAAAGAGTCCGAAATGCAGTACTTGGATGCAATCTCAAAAATGACAGACTGATCTCTTTGTTCATTTCCAAGGTGAACCATTCAATAAATATCATGGTACTCCAAGTCTATGCCCCTATCAGTAATGCTGAAGAAGCTGAAGTTGAACAGTTCTATGAAGACTTACAAGACCTTCTAGAACTAATACCCAAAAAAGATGTTCTTTTCATTATAGAGGACTGGAATGCAAAAGTAGGAAATCAAGAAACACCTAGAGTAACACACAAATTTATTCTTGGAGTATAGAACGAAGCACGGCAAAGGCTAATAGCGTTTTGCCAAGAGAACACACTGGTCATAGCAAACACCCTCTTCCAACAACACAAGAAAAGACTCTACACAGGGACACCACCAGATGGTCAACACCGAAATCAGACTGATTATATTCTTCTCAGCCAAAGGTGGAGAAGTTCTATACAGTCAGCAAAAACAAGACCGGGAGCTGACTGTGGCTCAGATCATGAATTCCTTATTGCCAAATTCAGACTTAAATTGAAGAAAAGAGAAAACCACTAGACCCCTAAATCAAATCCCTTACAATTATTATTTTTTAAATTTATTTAGTTGTATCAGGTCTTAGTTTTGGCATGCAGGCTTTCTAATTGTGGCTTACATGCTTAGTTGCTTTGTGACACGTGGGATTTTAGTTCCCAGACCAGTGATTGAACCTACACCCCCTGCATTGCAAGGTAGATTCTTAACCACTGGGCCACCAGGGAAATCCCAATCCCTTACAGTTATACAGTGGAAGTGACAAATAGATTTAAGGGATTAGATCTGATGGAGTGCCTGAAGAACTATGGATGGAGGTTCGTGACATTGTACAGGAGGCAGGGATCAAGACCATCCCCAAGAAAAAGAAATGCCAAAAGGCAAAATGGTTGTCTGAGGAGGTCTTAAGAATAGTTGTGAATAAAGAGACGAGAAAGGCAAAGGAGAAATTCAGAGTTTCAAAGAATAGCAAGGAGAGATAAGAAAACCTTCCTCAGAGATCAGTGCAAAGAAATAGAGAAAAACAATAGAATGGGAAAGTCTAAAGATCTCTTCGAGAAAATTAGAGATACCAAGGGAATATTTCATGCAAAGATGGGCTCGATAAAGGACAGAAATGATATGGACCTAACAGAAGCAGAAGATATTAAGAAGAGGTGGCAAGAATGCATGGAAGAACGTACAAAAAAGACCTTCATGACCCAGACAATCACGATGGTGTGATCACCAACCTAGAGCCAGACATCCTGGAATGTGAAGTCAAGTGGGCCTTAGGAAGCATCACTACGAAAAAAGCTAGTGGAGGAGATGGAATTCCAGTTGAGCTGTTTCAAATCCTGAAAGATGATGCTGTGAAAGTGCTGCACTCAATATGCCAGCAAATTTGGAAAACTCAGCAGTGGCCACAGGACTGGAAAAGGTCGGTTTTCATTCCAATCCCCAAGAAAGGCAATGCCAAAGAATGCTCAAACTACCGCACAATTGCACTCATCTCACACGCTAGTAAAGTAATGCTCAAAACTCTCCAAGCCAGGCTTCAACAGTACATGAACCATGAACTTCCAGATGTTCAAGCTGGATTTAGAAAAGGCAGAGGAACCAGAGATCAAATTGCCAACATCCACTGAATTATCGAAAAAGCAGGAGAGTAGCAGAAAAACATCTATTTCTGCTTTATTGACTATGACAAAGCCTCTGACTGTGTGGATCAAAACAAACAAACTCTGGAAAATTCTTCAAGAGATGGGAATTCCAGACCACCTGACCTGCCTCTTGAGAAATCTGTATGCAGGTCAGGAAGCAACAGTTAGAACTGGACATTGAACAGACTGGTTCCAAATAGGGAAAGGAGTACATCAAGGCTGTATATTGTCACCCTGCTTATTTAACTTATATGCAGAGTGCATCATGAGAAACACTGGGCTGAATGAAGCACAAGCTGGAATCAAGACTGCCGGGAGAAACATCAATAACCTCAGATATGCAGATGACACCACCCTTATGACAGAAAGCGAAGAACTAAAAAAGAGCCTCTTGATGAAAGTGAAAGAAGAGAGTGAAAAAGTTGGCTTAAAGCTCAACATTCAGAAAACTAAGATCTTGGCATCCAGTCCCATCACTTCATGGCAAATAGATGGGGAAAAAGTGGAAACAATGAGAGACTTTATTTTGGGGGCCTCCAAAATCACTGCAGATGGTGACTGCAGCCATGAAATTAAAAGATGCTTGCTCCTTGGAAGAAAACTTATGACCAACCTAGACAGCATATTAAAAAGCAGAGACATTACTTTGCCAACAAAGGTCCATCTAGTCCAAGTTATGGTTTTTCCAGTGGCCATGTATGGATGTGAAAGTTGCACTGTGAAGAAAGCTGAGCCCTACAGAATGGATGATTTTGAACTGTGGTATTGGAGAAGACTCCTGAGAGTCCCTTGGGCTGCAAGAAGATCCAACCAGTCCATCCTAAAGGAAATCAGTCCTGGATATTCATTGGAAGGACTGATGCTGAAGCTGAAACTTCAATACTTTAGCAACCTGATGTGAAGAACTGACTCATTTGAAAAGACCTTGATGCTGGGAAAGATTGAAGGCAGGAGAAGGGGACGACAGAGGATGGAATGGGTGGTTGGCATCACCGACTCGATGGACATGAGTGTGAGCAAGCTCCGGGAGTTGGTGGTGGACAGGGAGACCTGGGGTGCTGTAGTCCATGGGGTTACCAAGAGTTGGGACATGACTGAGCGACTGAACTGAACTGAACTGAACAGCGCAGGCTCAATAGTTGGAGCCTCTGGGCTTACTTGCTCCACAGCACGTGTGATTTTTCTGGAACCAAGGATCGAACTCATGTTTCCTGTACTGGCAGTCAGATTCTTTACCACTGAGCCACCAGGGTAGCCCCATTACTCGACTTCTGAATGTTAAACCATGTTCATATTCTTGGGAAAGCCCAGCTGATCATGGTAATAATTATTTGGTATGCTGCTGGATTTGGTTTGCTAATATGCTATTGAGAATATTTGCATATATATTCATAAAACATACTGGTCTGTAGTTTTTTTTATTTATAATGTCTTTGACTTTGACCCCAGGTTACTAATGGCTGGGTAGGACTGAAGGAGGAGACAGACAGAACTGGACTCCACCTTAGGCCACACTGTGAACATTAGGGTACATGCATGGTCGCCCTCCCAGTGGACTCTGAAGCTTGTGTCTGGTGTCTATAGAAATGGCACACCAGTGGAAAACCAGACCCCCCAGTAAAACAGCCCCTGGACTTGGACTCTCTGCCACCCAAAAGAATATGCTAATGCTCTGTGTAACAGAACAGAGTCATAAATTCCATTATGTTACCAGGGAATGACCACAGGCCTATTGATAAATGTCTACTGTGTAGCTATCGACGCGTGTGACCCATGAATCACGGGTTAACTTTGATCGTATCTCTCTTTTACTTTGTCCAGACTAGTTTCAGGGAATTTGGGGAGGTGGCACTGAGCGTGTACACTTAGGGCCTATAAGGTTTTCACAAACACTGGTCAGGGTCCTCGGCTGAGAGGAGCCTCTGCCTTGGCCACCGGTGTGATGAGCTGCTCTCCACTCTCTGCACTGTCCTGCTGAGGGAGTTTGCTTCCCGGAACGCGTGGCTGCAACACTGGGTGCACGGGCCTGGAAACTCCTCACTTTGAGGAGACAAGTCCCGCTTGGGACTACTCCGCGGCCTTGCGGCTTGAAGCTTCTAAAGGGGGGAAGGCGCCTCGCCCTTCTGGAAGGATTCTGCTTCTCAACGCCTGGACCTTTCACCTTAGCAGGTAGTGGACGGCAGCAGAGGGACTGAGCGCTCATGTGCGGAGGAACCCGCCCGGCAGGGTGGGACAGGGGGCCTGACCACCCCCCGGAGGGACTAGAAGGGGCACAGACCCACAGGAGCCTGGAGTAGACAGGCGGCAGCGATTGCTTGGTACAGAGGTCGACGAGCGTGTTAGGGCTTAGGAAGGGGATTTGTGAAGGTCATTTAGGAGGTGTGTCCACGCCGTCTCAGGGAAAATTATTACGAAGCGATCACCAGGAAATTTTAGGAGAAGAAACTTGGACCTTGTGTGCTCGTATTCTCCATTCCCCCAGGAGGTGCCCTATCTGCTGCGAAACCCCCGGTCCCTCAAACTAGTTAGGATAGAAAGAAAAAGAAGTGTATCAGTGAGTACAAATTCACCTTTCCAGGAGAAGCCTGGGACGTGGGATATCTAACCCATCTGTGTTTTTATCCTCATCCGATTAAGCCTGGCGGCACAAGAATAACGTCTAAACCATCAATGAGAAGGTAAGAAAAATGGGAAGAAGCGCATCTGAGGCAACTGTGCTAGAAAATATGATTAAAAACTTCGGAAAGGGATTTGACAGAGTCTACGGGACAAAGATGACACCCACCCGGTGTCACACTCTGTGAGGTCAAGTGGCCCGCAACGGGAGTCGGCTGGCCACCAGAGGTACCGTGGACTTAAACTTAATCAAGACAGTCTATGCCACAGTTACAGGAAAATCTGGACCCCCCAATCAGTTCCCACACATAGACTCTTGGCTAGGGATAGCTCAGGACACCACCCCCAAATGGGCCCTATTTTATATCCGTAATGGGGAAGGAAAGATATTAATGGCTCAAAAAGTAACCAAAGATGAAAAGGAAATCTTACAGGATCCAAAGGAGGAAGAACTTCCCCCGCCACCATACTGGATGATGATCCCAAGCAACTACCGCTCCTTCGGGGCCAAGAGCCTCCCCACAGGGAACTGACCAGAGGCCAGTAAGCCTCCCAGAGTCTCCACTTTCCCCAGTCCTCCCGACAGTCCCACAGGTTGTAGAGCCGCCATTCCGGCAAGCTACAACCTTAGCTGAAGGGGTAACAGGTTACAATGCACCGGATTCAACCACTGCTGACGTCATAAGCCCCAAGCTCTATCCTCCGCTCCCGGTAAGTACTACTGTGCAAGGGAAGGGAGACACTGGGGGAGACACTGGAATTAAGCAGAGACTGCACTCTGCCAGAGAGCTGGCGGGAAAGGACCACCACAGATGCCTCTTAGAGAAGCCCAGCAACCTGCAAGGGCAGGACGGTAATCTCCATCAGGCTCCTGCAGCTTATCACTACCAGCCCTTCTCATCAACCGACATATAACTGACACAAGCATACCCTCCTCCCCCGCTTACTCAGAAGAGCCACAAGCTATGACTAGATTGATGGACACCATCTTCTGCACCCATCGACCAACATGGATGATGCCATGCAACTATCAACATCTCTCTTCAGTACTGAGGAGAGGCACAGGATTAATACGGAAGCAAAAAAATGGTGACGAGAGATGGTTCCAGAAGGCGTTGCAAACCTAGAAAGGTGGATAGGGCAGGCCTTCCCTGCTGATAAACCTAACTGGGACTATTAGACAGAAGGGAGGATTCAACTAGACAGATATCGTACAGTCATTATACAAGGGCTGAAGAGGGGAGCCCATAAGCCAATGGACACGTCAAACCTGCTGGGGTAATTCAGAAGGGGAAAGAATCACCTTCTGAATTTTATGAAAGGCTCTTCAAAGCCTATAGACTTTATACGCCTATAGACCCGGAAGCTGCGGGTTCTCAGCTTGTTGTAAACTCAGCATTCATCTCGCAGGCATGCCCTGATATTCAAAAAAGCTTCAAAATACAGAAGCGGTGCTATCCATGTCCAGCTTCCAATTAATTGAAATAGCAGACAAAAGTGTTCCGGAACAGGGACACAGAAATAGAAAACAAATATAAAGAGGAACAAAAGAGAACAGGCCGGAGATTTGCAATGCTAGACGCTGCACTAGGAAAGTCTATCTTGGGCCCTCCGGGAAAACCGCCTGTCCCAGCGAGTCCCGGCCCCGCTACAGCCAAACCTGTGAGTCTGGGGCCGAGGCCTTGGCCATGGGGAGAATGAAGCCCTAAGGCAAGGAGGGAACGAAAGGCTCCCCTGGGTGCGGGACTTGCTGACTCGGAAACTAAAGGGCTGCCGCGGCTCAGAGCTATCAGATCCCGAGAGCCCATGGTAACCTTAGAGGTGGGGGACCAAAACACTGACTTCACGGCGGATACAGGAGCAGAGCTGGCGGTAGTAACAAAACCTGTGCCACCACCGTCCAAAAAGACCACCGCTGCCACTGGGGTATCGGGAGAAGACATGAGTAAATCGTTCTGCCAGAAAATGCCAGATGGGGGGACACCAAGTGCTTCATGAATCGCATTCCTGAGTGCCCAGCACCCCTGCTGGGAAGAGACTTGCTCTCCAAACGGAGCACAAGTGACTTTCTCCCCAGAGGAGAGGCCCACCTTCTGGGCGGGCACTACGACTTGTTTGCTCTCTCTCTCGATAGCCCCCCAGGATGAGTGGAGGTTGCATGAGCCTCCGAAGGAAAACCCAAGTGGGCCCGAAGAACTTGAAAGAGAGCTAACTCAATTATTCCCCGAGGTCTGGGCAGAAGAGAACCCCCCCTTCCCCCCCCCACCCCACCC
>SJYG01000305.1:1247582-1257707 GCA_006410535.1 Litocranius walleri | reverse complement strand
CCCCCCTCTCCTCCTCCGGCTCCCGCTGCCTCCTCCCCTGGCCCCCTCCCCTCACCGCTGGCAGCCACCTGTCTGTTTTCATGCCTCTGTTTCCATCTCCTTAGTCTGTCTGTGGTTCAGATCCCGCATATAAGCGAGGCTGCACAGTGCCTGTCTGGCCTGCGTGCTGCTTTGCTTGGGCCGAGCCCTCTGGCTGTGCCCGCCTTGTCACGTGGTGGGGCTTCCTTTTCTGCCTGAGCAGTGTCCCACTCTGCCCTCACGTCTGTATCCGTCGTCTGTTGATGGGCACTTAGGTTGCGTGTGTATCTTGGTTATTGTAAATGATGCTGCTGTGAACTTTGGGGTGCAGGAATCTGTTAGTGTTTTCATTTTCTTTGGATAAAGACCGAGAAATAGAATTGCCAGGTCATAGGGTAGTTGTGTGTTCAGTTTTTTAAGGAGTCTCCTTTAATTTAAACTTTTAAGGAGTCCCCACTGTTTTCCGTAGTGGCTGCCCCAGTTTACATTCTGGCCAGCAGTGCCTGAGAGCTCCTTCTCCATATCCCTGCCAACAGTTGCTGCTTGTTACCTTTTTGTTAACAGCCATCCTGACAGGTGTGAGGTGGTGTCTCACTGTGGTTTTGATTTGCATTTCTCCGATGATTAGTGATGTTGAGTGTCTTTTCATTTGCCTTTGGCCATCTGAATGTCTTCCTGGGGAAAGTGTCTATTCAGCTCCTCTCCCCATTTTTGAATCAGGTCATTTGGTTTCTGATGTCGAGTTGTACAGGTTCTTTTCGTGTCTTGGATGCTAGCCCCTGATTGGCTGTGTCATTTGCAGGTGTCCTCTTCCATTCATAGGCGACCTTTCATTCTGTTGATAGTTTACTTAGCTGTGCAGGCTTTTTATCTATATTTTCTGGTCCCTTTGTCATTTTACCTTAAAAAATGTTTTTAATTCAATTCATTTAAATTAAAAAGAAACAAAATAGTTCACCCATTTCTGCAACCCATGTCTCTGGCAACGACCAGTCTGTTCTTTGTATCTGTGACCAGAAAGATTTCCTGATATGATGTCAGGGCCTCTGGGCGTTTTTATTTGTAAAATGGTGATTAGTAGTACTTACTTCATTATGATGTTCTGAAGAGTAAATGAAATGGCATGCTTATTTGGAGCTCATAACGGAGTGACTGTCATGTACGTATGTGTTAGCTGTGTGACTGTCACGTACATGCGTGTTAGCTGTGTGACTGCCACGTACATACGTGTTAGCGGTGTGACTGCCACGTACATACATGTTAGCTGTGTGGCTGCCACGTACATGCGTGTTAGCTGTGTGGCTGTCACGTACATGCGTGTTAGCTGTGTGGCTGTCACGTACATGCGTGTTAGCTGTGTGACTGTCACGTACATGCATGTTAGCTGTGTAACAGTTTTGTACATGCGTGTTAGCTGTGTGACAGCACATTGTCCTAAAAAGTCTCTTCTGTGAGTTCTCCAGGTGGCGTTTCTCCGGAGAGAAGAGTCAGTGGTGCTCTGTGCCTCGCTCAGCTTTAAGCTATCTGCCAGCTCGCAGTCGAGTGTGGAGCTCCGTCTGGGCCGTCCCGGGCCGGGGCGCGGCCGCCTCCAGCGGGCTTGCCGTGAGCTAGTGTTGCCTCCTGTCCCCTCAGGTCCTTGAGCTCCTTGTTCTTCCTCTGCAGGACACGTTCAGAGTGCATTCTGAGAACAACAGCCCGTTCCTGACCGTCACCAGCATGACCCGCGCCATCGAGGTCTCCCACTGGGGCAACATCGCCGTAGAGGAGAGTGTGGACCTGAAGCACACGGGGGCCGTGCTCGCGGGGCCTTTCTCGCGCTACGATTACCAGAGGCAGCCAGACAGCGGCGCCTCCTCCGTCCGCTCGTTTAAGGTGTGGGCTGATGGGCCCCGACGCTGGGAGACACTGTGACTGTCTAGACAGGGACATAGCTACGGCCCAGCCTCAGGCCCTGGTCGCGGAGCTAATAGCACAGCCCCACCCCCACCCCCACCAAGCCCCATCCATGTAAGTAGGCCATCTTCTTTCACAGAAAATGGAAATGATGGAAAAAGGAGAAGCAAAGCCAGACCCTAGAATTGCTGACGCTCACGTGCATTTCTCTTTTCTTATAATGTCGTTTTTAAAGCATCTGACCATATCGCATATGCAGCTTTGTGTCCTCTTTTGTCTTATGAATGAAATCTTAGAAGCACGTTCACGCACCTGCATAAAACAGAAGGGCTCCGTGAGCAAGCAAAGGCATTATATTTCCCCTCGATTATCAAAAGATGCTTACAGATTTGGAAGTAAACAATTTAAAAGTAAGAAAAAATTTTAAAAATTGTAGAAAATACTAGGTGGAGAAACCCCTTTTGTAAAAATAAACTGTAAACCGTCTAGTGATTTGATGTGATTTCTTCCATCTTTAGTTTCCCTTCCTGCAAAACAACTTACAGGTTATTTTTAGCTTTGTACTAAGTCTTTAGCATCTGCAAAGGTATTGATGAGAATCTGGCTCTTTGCCAACCTTGACTGAGAAACAGATGAGGTATCTAGAACTCTGAAGCCTGTTGGGGGGGGCTCGGCTTTCCTGAGCTGGGTCACATGGAGATGGCCTCACTGCGGCCTGCTGTGGTGAGGAGCTTGGGGCGGGACATCTGCCCTGGGCTCGGTGGTCCTCTGGGTCCCTTTCTGGGGTCTCCAAAAAAGTGTGCTTGCTCTCTGCAGACCATCCTCCCCGCTGCGGCCCAGGACGTGTACTACCGCGACGAGATCGGCAACGTGTCCACCAGCCACCTGCTCATCCTGGATGACTCCGTAGAGATGGAGATCCGGCCTCGTTTCCCGCTCTTTGGTGGCTGGAAGACGCATTACATCATTGGCTACAACCTCCCAAGCTACGAGTACCTCTACAACCTGGGTCAGTCTTCAGTGATTAGAGGGTGGGAAAGGCACAGGCTGTCTGTCTTTCCTGTGGGGGTTTCTCGTCTTCATCGTCGTGTGTGATGATCTCATGGGGAGAGCATGTTCTCATTCTCGGGGAGGCTGGCAGCAGGAACCCCTTCTCACGGGTGGCTTCCATGTCTCCAGCACACTGACAGGTGTCTCTGGAGCCCAGTCTGACGCAGGGCGCTCCTTCAGCGAGACGTGTTCTTTCATTAGTGGCGGGCACTTGGCTGTGGCCGTTGTCTCCTCGTGTGGTGCTCAGGGCTTGGGTTCTAGAACTTGCTGGAAAGGCGCACACGAGCCATTCACCGCCATGTCTGCTCAACCCTTAGGAGACCAGTATGCTCTGAAGATGAGGCTGGTGGACCACGTGTTTGATGAGCAGGTCATAGACTCTCTGACCGTGAAGATCATCCTGCCGGAAGGGGCCAAGTGAGCGCGCCCTCCGTCCCGCCCCTCCTGGTCCCGCCCTCTTGGTGCCTTGGGGATGCTGGGTGCCAAGGTGCAGAGGCGAGGCTCCTGGCGGTTTAACCTGGGACATCCACAGCAGGCCTGGGTGATGGCCTGAGGCCAACGGGTGCCTGCCAGCAGGAAAGAACGCTGGCTTGTGCTGCGCTCCTCGCAGAGGGAAGGGCAGTGGAGACTGTCTGTCCTGGTCGCACCAGGTTCAGAAGGGCGAGGTCTGAGATGGTGTATCAGGTTCCATGGTTATGGACAGAGGAGCTGTCTTTGGCCAATTTAAGCAGAAAGCAAGGAATCTGGAAGGGAGAGGGATCTCATCAGAAGACAGCCTCCGCTGAGCCAGGATGGGGCAGACAGAGCCCAGCATCTCCATGAGTCCAGACGGTGGCAACCAGTGGGCCACCTGCCCTTGGCACGGGGGCCAAAACGTGCTCAGGCGGGCTTTTCTGGCGGTGGGCCCACGGTCTGGGGGCCAGGTGGAACCCTAGGAGTAGGACTGGCGCCCTGGGCCTAGGCGTCCTGGCTGTGGGGCCAGCTGCAGCCGGGGAGTGCGGTTTGTGAGGCTGTCCCACCCCGGCCCCTCCAGGAACATCCAGGTGGACAGTCCCTACGAGATCAGCCGCGGCCCTGACGAGCTGCACTACACCTACCTGGACACGTTCGGCCGCCCGGTCATCGTGGCCCACAAGGAGAACCTGGTGGAGCAGCACATCCAGGACATTGTGGTAGGCGCGCGCGCCGGGCCCCGAGGGCGGGCGGGGGCGCGCACGCCGGCTCCCGGGAGCGGCCGCGGGCACGCGCGCACGCCAGGGGGCCCCGCCCCCACCTCGAGGGAGGCCCCTGCGCCCGGGCTGTGCGTACGGGCGGACGCGTGCCAGCAGTGTCCGCCTCCCCAGGTGCACTACAGCTTCAACAAGGCGCTCATGCTGCAGGAGCCGCTGCTGGTGGTGGCCGCCTTCTACATCCTCTTCTTCACTGTCATCGTCTATGTCAGGCTAGACTTCTCCATAACCAAGGTACCCGGCCGCCTGCGTGGCGCGCTTGCCCTGCGTCTGTCTGGACGACACGCTGTACACCCTCCCCCTCCCCTGTGGCCCCGACCATCCCTAACCTTGGAGCCCCTCCTCCCGTTGCTGTCATCACGGGCACATGATGCTGCGGGGGCAGGGAGGGTGCCGCCGGGCGGCGAATGCCGTGGAGTGGGCGATGGGCAGAGCACCTCTGGAACGAGGCGCCCCACCAGGCAGGGAGTGGGGGGTGACTGGCTGGCCTGAACGGCCTGCAGACAGCAGGGCCGTGGTTTTGAACAAGCATCTTGGTCCCCCAGGCTGCCCAGGGTGGGGGTGCGCCGGGCATTGGCCAGTTAGCCCTGTCACGTGGGAGGGCTGAGTCCAGGTTTTACGATGACATATGTTTTATTTTTTAAGGTATAAAAACTGCTTATTCTTTGATTAATTTAAAAATGCTGACTTTTAAAATAATTCTACATGTAGACATTTTGTAGGAACAGTAAAAATAAGTCGTGTGCCCCCCTCACCTGGACAGAGCAGTTAACACTTGGCCCCGTCTGTCTGTAATTTTCTCCCTGGACCACCTGAGGGGGAGCCGCTGCCCTTCCGTGCGTGCTCAGGTGTGTGTGCAGCCTGCGGGCGCTGCCTCAAGTGGCTGGAGCACATGGATCAACCTCGGGAGCCTGGTGTCGCATGATGACGACCAGCGTGAACCCTGTGGGGGCAGTCGGCTTCTAGAGCGCGTGGTTTCCATGCTTGCAGCTCTGTTAGGCTCCTTTAAGCTGGAGCGTTTGTCATGAGGCTCCTTACGGGCCTCCCTGAGCATTCCTCTTCTGCGTTTTTGGTGAGAGCGTGATAGACCGGCGCCGAGTCTGTGGTGCGCGATGTCAGCGGGCGCCTGGACTCAGCTGGTCCAGGGCTGGTGGCGGTGACTTCTTGGATGACTTGCTGCCTGTTTGGTTTCTTCACCAAAAAGCTACTGTTTTTCTCTTTGCAATTAATACAGTCTGTTTGAGGCTATATAAATACTGTATACGTTCACCCATGAGTCAGCAGTATTCATTATTGGGTCTTGTCTGATACCAGTTGTGGGGGCCTTTCCCCTTAGCAGTCGGCTGTCCGCTGAGAGGAAAATCTTCCCACGTTGGCTGGCTAGCTGGATTCAGTGTTGGTCTGTAGATCACTGTCCACTGCTCTCTGCAGTAGGCCCGTGCTGAGAGGTTCTGGGGAGTGTGCAGGGCCACGTTTAAAGGGCTGTGGAGGCCACGGAGCTCAGGCTTCGTCCTTAGGCCCTGGAAACATGTGGAGGTGCTGAGCGGGAGGGAGACGCAGTAAAGGTCCGGGAGCCCCTCAGCCGAGCCGGGCTCTCCCCTCCCTCAGCACCTCCCTGCCCTTGCGGGGGCACCCTGGCGGTAGCGCCCCTTTCACCCCGTCTGCCTCTCCCACCGGACCTGGATGTGACTGTCAGCCTCGTCTTCCCGGCCCTGTGCTGCCCACTGCTGAGCCGTCCAGCGCCTGTGTCGCCGAGTGTGCTCCTCTGGCTTCCCGAGAAGATGCTTTTCTGGCTTCACAGCTGGGGCGGGTGCTCCTCGGGAGGTGCGGTCAGACCGGGCTCAGGCCCAGATGTCATCTCACACGGTGTCTCTCCCCTCCCGGCCGCCTGCGTGGCGCGCTTGCCCTGCGTCTGTCTGGACGACACGCTGTACACCCTCCCCCTCCCCTGTGGCCCCGACCATCCCTAACCTTGGAGCCCCTCCTCCCGTTGCTGTCATCACGGGCACATGATGCTGCGGGGGCAGGGAGGGTGCCGCCGGGCGGCGAATGCCGTGGAGTGGGCGATGGGCAGAGCACCTCTGGAACGAGGCGCCCCACCAGGCAGGGAGTGGGGGGTGACTGGCTGGCCTGAACGGCCTGCAGACAGCAGGGCCGTGGTTTTGAACAAGCATCTTGGTCCCCCAGGCTGCCCAGGGTGGGGGTGCGCCGGGCATTGGCCAGTTAGCCCTGTCACGTGGGAGGGCTGAGTCCAGGTTTTACGATGACATATGTTTTATTTTTTAAGGTATAAAAACTGCTTATTCTTTGATTAATTTAAAAATGCTGACTTTTAAAATAATTCTACATGTAGACATTTTGTAGGAACAGTAAAAATAAGTCGTGTGCCCCCCTCACCTGGACAGAGCAGTTAACACTTGGCCCCGTCTGTCTGTAATTTTCTCCCTGGACCACCTGAGGGGGAGCCGCTGCCCTTCCGTGCGTGCTCAGGTGTGTGTGCAGCCTGCGGGCGCTGCCTCAAGTGGCTGGAGCACATGGATCAACCTCGGGAGCCTGGTGTCGCATGATGACGACCAGCGTGAACCCTGTGGGGGCAGTCGGCTTCTAGAGCGCGTGGTTTCCATGCTTGCAGCTCTGTTAGGCTCCTTTAAGCTGGAGCGTTTGTCATGAGGCTCCTTACGGGCCTCCCTGAGCATTCCTCTTCTGCGTTTTTGGTGAGAGCGTGATAGACCGGCGCCGAGTCTGTGGTGCGCGATGTCAGCGGGCGCCTGGACTCAGCTGGTCCAGGGCTGGTGGCGGTGACTTCTTGGATGACTTGCTGCCTGTTTGGTTTCTTCACCAAAAAGCTACTGTTTTTCTCTTTGCAATTAATACAGTCTGTTTGAGGCTATATAAATACTGTATACGTTCACCCATGAGTCAGCAGTATTCATTATTGGGTCTTGTCTGATACCAGTTGTGGGGGCCTTTCCCCTTAGCAGTCGGCTGTCCGCTGAGAGGAAAATCTTCCCACGTTGGCTGGCTAGCTGGATTCAGTGTTGGTCTGTAGATCACTGTCCACTGCTCTCTGCAGTAGGCCCGTGCTGAGAGGTTCTGGGGAGTGTGCAGGGCCACGTTTAAAGGGCTGTGGAGGCCACGGAGCTCAGGCTTCGTCCTTAGGCCCTGGAAACATGTGGAGGTGCTGAGCGGGAGGGAGACGCAGTAAAGGTCCGGGAGCCCCTCAGCCGAGCCGGGCTCTCCCCTCCCTCAGCACCTCCCTGCCCTTGCGGGGGCACCCTGGCGGTAGCGCCCCTTTCACCCCGTCTGCCTCTCCCACCGGACCTGGATGTGACTGTCAGCCTCGTCTTCCCGGCCCTGTGCTGCCCACTGCTGAGCCGTCCAGCGCCTGTGTCGCCGAGTGTGCTCCTCTGGCTTCCCGAGAAGATGCTTTTCTGGCTTCACAGCTGGGGCGGGTGCTCCTCGGGAGGTGCGGTCAGACCGGGCTCAGGCCCAGATGTCATCTCACACGGTGTCTCTCCCCAGGACCCGGCTGCAGAAGCCAGGATGAAGGTGGCCTGCATCACAGAGCAGGTCTTGACCCTGGTCAACAAGAGACTAGGTCTCTACCGTCACTTTGACGAGACAGTCAACCGGTACAAACAGTCCCGAGACGTGTCCACTCTCAACAGCGGCAGGAAGAGCCTGGAGACGGAGCATAAGGCCTTAACGAGTGAGGTGGCGCTGCTGCAGTCCAGGCTGAAAGCCGAGGGCTCGGACCTGTGTGACAAGGTGAGTGCCCGCCGCTGCCGAGCACCGGCTCGATGCCGCCTCAGTCCACGTAGCCGCCAGCGTGGGGCGCAAGCACTCCCACCGTGGTCCCGCGTTGTGTGTGGCCCCCGGGGGTGTGAGATCTGGGGTCTCGGGGCCGCTGTGGAGCGCTGCCCCTCCAGCTGCTTTGGCTGTGGGGAGGAGCACGGACTTTGAGTGATGGCTTGGAATCCAGGCTCTGATTCATCCTTTGTGAGTCTGGCAAGTTAGCTAACTTGGGTGCCTCAGTTTCTGCATCTCTGCATTGGGGGTTGGGAGGAGCTGTTGGGTCCTGGCTGAGCTCGCAGCCATCGTGGCTGTCGAGCCTGTGAGCGTCTGTGACGTGTGGGAACCCCGGGGGTAAGGCTGAGAGCCCCCGACCACTGCCCCCTCCTGTCCCCCTACGCTGCTCTTGTCCGCACACCTGCCCTTTCTGACTCGCTCAGTCGCATCCTCAAGTGTGTACTGTCTGTTGGCTTCCCACTGGCGGGATGCCTGTCCGTCTCGTCTGCTGCTTTCCAGAGCGTAGACTCAGGAACGGCGCCATGGCTCACAGATACTCGCTAAGTGGCGAGTGAACGTGGCTGTAAAGGCCTCAGCTTGACACCCCCCCCCCCTTCAGTGGCAACGCACGTGGCCTGCCTTGCTGTCGGCGCTTTGCCTGACGGTCCCTGGCCCAGTCTGGCAGCGGGAGGGGAGACAGCAGATGTTGCCCGAGTGCCTGCGTGTGCCCAGCACCGTGGGGGAGCTCATGTCTTGTCACACCTGATGCTCACACTCCACGGCTGGGGCCAGGGGTGGTGAACGGCCTGGCTCCCCAGGGCCAGAGACTGAAGGGACAGGGCTCGCAGGGGTGAAGCGGGCCTCTCCCCCCAGTGTCCCTGCCTTGGGAGGAGGTGCGGGGGCACTCTCGACCCTGCGCTGCTCTTGCCTCGTCCAGGTGAGCGAAATGCAGAGACTGGACGCGCAGGTCAAGGAACTGGTCCTGAAGGCGGCAGTGGAGGCCGAGCGGCTGGTGGCCGGCAAGCTCAAGAAAGACACGTACGTCGAGAACGAGAAGCTCATCTCGGGAAAGCGGCAGGAGCTGGTCAGCAAGATCGACCACATCCTGGATGCCCTGTAGCCCTGCAGCTGGCAGGCTGGGGCGTGGCTGGCAAGGCCAGCAGACGGCTTCTGGATCCTGCAGAATGCTTTCAAGGAAGACAGAAGTCAGGCCCTGCCTCAGGCAACGCAAGAAGCTTCGTTTTTGTCCCTAAAATATCCCTTTAAAACAACAGCAAAACTTAAATGTCATGAAAAACAAAATATCTTTGTGTTTTGAACAAAGGTTTTGAGTTTTGTTTATTCTGAATCTTAGGATATTTTTGCACCTGTAAGCCCCTTGTTTTATGGCCTTCTAATTCCTGATGTGTGGGTATTTTACAGGCGTGTGTGTTTTTTTAAATGCGTGTGACCAAGTGACAATAAAGTTGGGACTGTGAACTTGGGTTTTGTTGTGCTGAAAATCTCTCATAACTTATTTCTTAACTTTGGGGATAGTACTTATATCAAGTGCTTTTTATCCACTAAACAATGGATTTGCAAAAAAAAAAAAAGACGGCTTTTCTCCTGGGAGCAAGTCTGTGTGGCGAGTGTAGGTCACATTTCACATCTGGGAACCCTGATGCCACATAGGCAAAGCGGCCTGGGTGAGGCCCCGAGCCGCGGGGAGGGTGTGGAGCGCCCGGGGCACGAGTTCTTCCCGGCACTAAGGCGACAGAGCAGCAGAGTCCGTGCGCAGAGCAGTGACGCGCCGGCCAGGCTCGGCCACAAGCTGGCAGGCCCCGAGGGTCCGCCCGGGACAGCCCGGGCGGGCGGCCGTGCCGAGGCGCGGGGCCCCTTCAGGCGGCGGCTTCGCCCCACGGCCCGGGGAAGCGCGAGCTGAGAGCAGGCACGCTCGGCTCGGCGCCCGCCGTCTCCGGCCCCTGGCGCGCCCAGTGCGGCCCTGCCCCTCCTCCCGGGCGTCGTCCCGAGCCCTTCTCCCGCGCCGGCCGCCGGCAGCGGGGCCGCGGGGCAGCGGGGCCGGCCCGCCTCGCACGGGGCGCCCCGGCCGGCCGTCGGCGGCTTCTCCCGCCTCCCGCCCGCCGAGCTCGGGTCAGGCCCTCGCTGC
>SJYG01000305.1:1236080-1246529 GCA_006410535.1 Litocranius walleri | reverse complement strand
GCCGCACCCGGCCTGGAGGCGAGGGCGCCACCTAGGGGCGCGCGCCGGGAGCGGCCGCCGGCCTGGGCCCGAGGTGCGCCCGAGCGGCGCGCGGCCAGGCTGGTCCATCACCCCGGCGCGGCCCGGTTGGCCCGGCCCGGCCGCCGCGGCCCCGCGCTTCCTCAGCTGCGGGGCTCGGGCCGCCCTGCGCCTCCCTCGGGGCCAGTGGGGCCTGGCGCCCCCTGCTAGGCCAGGGCCGAGGGTGCACGGGGCCGGCCCGGCTGCCCGGGGAGGTGCCTGGTCGAGGACGCGTCCACTGGTCGCGGACGGGCCCCTCCCTGGGCCTCTGGCGGGGTCCGTGCCCCTGGGCCGCGGGCGGGCCGGGCCCGCGGGCCCGCCTGCCGTCCGGCCCGTCATCCGGCGCCGCTGCCCAGCCCTGTGGTCCCGCCCGAACGCCCCGTGGCCGGGCCTCGAGCGGGCCCGCGGCCGCGGGGGCCGGCGGAGGAAAGGGGGGCCGAGGAGGCGGGCCGCGGGCCAGCCTCCCCCTCCATTTGTCTTGGAGGCTGACACGGAGAAACCCCAGCGGGCCAGTGCGCCCTCACGGTTTCACCACAAGTATCCTGGCCGCGCGTCTGGCGCCGCGCTGATAGTGCAGCCGCCGCGGGCCCGCCGGAAGCGCTGCCAGCGGTTGGGGCCGCGGCCCAGGCAGGAAAGGCCCCCGCGGCCGCCTGCGCCGGCTGCTGCCCGGACGGCGGGGCCTGAACCCGGGCACCCACCGGTCAGCTGCCGGCGTGGCCAGGGAGGCGGCTCGGAGGGAACACGGAGCCTGCAGGCCGGGCCGGCTGCGCCGGCGCTAAGGGCGGCCTCTCCTCCCGCGGTGGAGCCCCCGACCCGGCCCTTCACGTTCGCAGCCTCCCTGCGGTCACTGGTCCCACGGCCGCTGCGACAGGCCAGAACCAAGGGCAGGGAGACGAGTGAACAGAGCCCGGTGGGCTGCGGGGAGAGCCGGCGGATGGGGCGTGGTTGGGGAGCGGTCTCCCTGTCCGGAGGATCTGCAGGCGCCCGACTCCAGCCCCTTACGGCCTTCCGTTCAGGAGGTGGAATCCAGGAAGAGCCATCTTAAGATGAGAAAGAGAGGAGCTCCTTTCAGTGCTGGAGGGGAAGAAGGAGGCCCCGGGGAGGGACAGGGTGCCCATCAGGAGAGAAGGGGCCAGTGGAGGGAAGGGTCCAGAACCGCAGGGCCTTGAGGGCCGAAGCGGGTTTCTGAGCGCTGGGCTGTACCTCCCCGCAGCCGCGTGCAGGAAGCCAGTGGAGACCCTGTCGATTCATTTCGGTTGTCTTTACTGTGTGTCAGGCAGGGTTTTAGGCACTGGGGACACAGGAAATAGACAAGAGCCTTCGTGACTTCCAGAAGGATGAGAAACTGGAAAATAAATCCTTGTACGGAGTGCGGAGCGCTCTGAAGGAAAGGAGTAGGTGATGTGATCAATGGAGCTGGCTGCAGGCTTGGGGAGGCTCCAGGGCCGGCTGGAGGGCTGAGCCAGGGCTGCAGGTCCTGCTGCCTCCACCCCTGGTGTCTCCCCGCGCCCCTCCCCCCAGAACCTCCTGCCCCCAAGTCTTCCCTCTGGGTGGCCCCCTGTCCTTGGGCAAGTCCCTTCCCTCCGGGCTTGAAATCTTCCTGCACAGGCCGACATCAGAGGGTCCTTCCAGCCCTGACACTCTGGGGTGGATGTTGGACCAGCCTCTGCCGGGAAGGGGAGGCGCAGGCCTTTGTTTCCCAGACTGTGGGCGGCAGCTGGGTGGTTGGAAGAGGGACCGTCAGCCTGCTGGGGTTCCGTCTGGGTTCTGCAAGTCACCCGGGACCGTCCCACCTGTTTCCTGACCCAGACAACAGACCCGATCATGCCCATGTAACGAGCAGGAGTCTGGACAGGCGGCTGTGACTCGTGTGTGTCGGGAGGGCGTCGGGGCCCTTTCCAGGCATGTGGGTTGCAGGTCCCAGCAGAGCTCGACTCAAGGGCCCGTCCCAGCACGTGTCCACCTGGCTCTAGAGCTCACTGTTTCTTGTTAGAGTCTCTTGGGTCACGTTTGGGGTCGATTCTCGATGCCACGTGTATGGTATACTCAGATGTCCTGACCCAGACAACCTCGCCGTGTGTCCCCGGCCTCTGGACGTCCCCGCCCACAGCGCTGGCCCCCGCAGGCCTGTCGGTGCCCACAGGAGGGTTTCAGGCTCCGCCAGGGTGGCCCCCCCCCAGCTTGGTGCAGCGTGTACCTGTTGAGTCCTTACAGCAGACCTGGGGAGGGGCTGTCACTCATTTCCATGAGAACAGGATCCGGGAAGGAGAAACGGCCCTTCTGGGACCACGTGTCCATCAGGCAGGTCGGGGGCCAGGCTGGTGGCAGGGACGTGTGGAGCGGCCGCTATGAGCTGCCGCCCACCTAACGCTGGGAGCCGCCTCTGACCTGACCTGGCCCAAGACAGGTCCCCTGCAAAGCCTGGGCTGCGTATCGGGGTAGTCCCCAGAGAGCAGCCGTGCCCACCGTTGGGAAGGAGAGTCGGGGTGACCTGAGGGAAACCCTGATTTGGGGGGGGCTCTGGGGACAGGCCTGGGCGCATACGAGCCTAACACTCAGCAGCACAGCCTCTCTTTCCAGGTACTCGTTGGTGAGGCAAGTGATACCAGCCCTCCACTGGGTGGGGATGCAGACTATCACCAGGGCGGGGGCCAGAGGTCCCAAGCTCCAGGCGGGCTGCTGGGCTGCCTTGCCTGCTCCACCACTGCTCAGCTGCCCTGTGCCTTCATGTCCCCACCTGGGAAATGGGGTCACACTCACTGCTAACTGAGAGTCACTGTCGGTGTGAGGCTCAGAGGAGCTGGCAGGGTGGGCACTGGCCCGCAGTAAACTCTGGGTGGGGTCTGCTGTAGCAGGAACATTTACATGGTGGCAGGGGAGGGGCGGGTGTCCGACACCCTGTGACTCGACTGCCATTTCCCGGGGAGCTGAGCCCCGTGTCTCAGGTGCCAGACTCCCCTGGGTGCCCGGCCCCAGAGCCTCGGATCCCACACATGCGATGCGGTGCCCAGGGTTGCTGTGGGGGGCAACACCCCGAGGAGGGGCCCCTCTCCGTGACCAGAGCCTAACCCGCTCCTCTGAGCCCCCTTCTCCCCTGGGCCTTGACCTTCAGGCTTCTGTGCGCCTCTCTGCACTGTCTGGGTTTATCAAGAATCCTGCCAGGTCTGTTCAGCTGGAACCCCCGACCCTGTGTATCTGATGGGCTCCTCACCACTCACCACCCCGCCCTCAGCGAGGCTCTGGGGAGGCTGGTTTGGCCAGAACCCTGCCCGCTGGTGTCTCCTGTTACTCACTGCCACCCACTGCCCGCACCTGCTCCTAGCCTGTAAATTCCCTTCTCCTGGCTGTGCTGAATGCCCCATCTCTTCCCCCATTGCAAGACCCCCCAATGTCGGGGCCTCTGGAATAATTTCTTCTTTAATAGGGGTCCTGGGAGACCATGCTTGTAGAGCACACAGCAGGTGCTCAATAAATGCTGGAATCCCACTTCACACCCTCCAACACCCCCGCCCCCCCGCCCCAGGCCAGCCTCTGGGCTCCCGCTGGTTTCTTGTCATTCTCCCGTGGACGGGTTCCGGGGCTCTGTATGAAGCAACTGCTCCGCCGTCGGGGCCTGATTTTCCCTCGCAAAGTCGGGCGGCTGGGCCCTGACCCCTGAGAGGTGAGCGAGGTTCAAGTTTGCCCCAGAGACCCTCCAAGGCTGGTGGGGACTGCGACCCACCCCCCCATCACCGCCAGAGGGAGCCCCTGCCCGGGAAATGCACACACTACGCAGAGACCGCGCTGTGCCTTCAGGGCTGTGCTCTGGCCCCCCCACCCCTGGGGGAGCGCTGTTTTGGGGGGACGGGGGGTTCTACTTACAAGGGCGAAGCAGCGTGGTGCCCGCCCAGCAGGTGAGGTGCTGCCCGCCCGGCCCCCTCCCACAGTTTGCGGGCCCCCGTCCCCTCGGGGCGTCCAGGAGCCGCAGTCCAGGGGTCTCTGGAGACCGAACGAGCTGACGGTGGAGGAGCTCTTAGATGGGAGCCAGTCCATACCTCAGGGTGCCTGCTGCCCTGCGCCAGGCAGGGCCTGCGTGGGCACCTGGAGCCTCACACCCCAGGGTCCTGTCCGCTGCCTGGCGGGAAGCGAGGTTAGGGAGGGTTGGCTCAGGGTCCCACGTGGTGAGTGCGGTTTCCAGCGGGATCCAGGCCCCGTGACTGGCTCCCAGCAGGGGCTGGTCACGCCACATTGCTCAGGCCTCTGCAACGACCAGCGCCTTTGGCCCAGGCTCCCCTGGGAGCCCACGGGCACCCCGTGGGCAGAGTGCCCGAGGCGGACCCCTGGACTCTGGGTGGCAGCTCTGGGCCAGGTCCTGAGGGGACCTGGGGACATCCTCAGGGGTGGCACCTGTTCTGGAGGTGCCCTGCAGTACCCTGGAGGTTATGGCTCGGCGATAACCGATGACAGGCAGCTGGCATCCCTAGCATGTGACAGGCTCACTCCTTGGTCCGGTCCTTGCTGCTCCCAGGCCCACCCCGCTGGCGCCTCTCTCACTGAGACTCTTTCTCTCCTCCAGGGTCCAGCTGAGGCCCAGCCCTTCATAAGCTCCATGAAACCTTATCCAGTGGCCGCGACAGCCACTGATTTCCCTGGTCTGTGAAGATGCGTCCCTCCTCATCTGCCTGGAGGAGCTCCTACTCATCCTCTGAAGCCCAGCCCGCAGCGTGCCCCGGGAAGGCTGTCCCCCTTCCTAGATGACAGGTGTGCCTCGCCGGCCTCCCGGAGGCCTGAACTACAGTGTCATGGCCAACTGCATCAGTTTGCATTCAGTCATTAAAAAACGCTTCCTGTGTCTTAGACATTGTGGGAGTAATAATAATACCTGCTCATGGTAAACACTCAGGCGCCTGAGAGGGGTGGAAAGGAAAGGTGGACGCTCCCACCTCGCCAGCAGCCCCCGGTTGCCAGCGCCCCTCCCAGAGGCAAACTCCTGTGGGACTTCCTCGCGCTTCCCGCAGGGAACTCTCCGTGCCCGCGTGACAGGGCCCGCAGCTTCTCGGCTCTGCCGCGATCTGCCCTTGCCCCACTTCCACAGCCACCTCCCAGGGCCTGGGGTGGGCTCCATTTTCCGCGGGTGCCCAGGGCTGCTCTGAAGGCGCCGCCCCAGCTGGTTTTGCGTCCTCCCACCGCTGATCGGCCGCGTGTAGCCTGGGCTCTTGTGGATCACCTTGTCTTTTCTTGCTGAATGTTGTTATTATGGAAAGCTAAATTCACTTTCCACCTTTAAAAGTCAAGAGACGGTCCCCGAAAGATTGAGGCCAGGGCCTGGGGCTCAGAGCTTCCAGAACAAAGCTGGGAATGCAGCTCAAGAGTGGACTTAGATTTAAAGATGGAAACCTGGTTACCCTGGCAGCAAAGCAGGCCTACCAGCGGGCCTTCGGCCAAGAACCCCGCAGACCGGGAGGAGCCCCAGGCGCCTGAGACCCAGTGCTGACTTGGAGGCTCAGGCGTCCACCCAGCCGGCCGCTGGCAGCTTCCAGGCCAAGGGGGTCTCTGGAGCCAGCCCCGCGCCACGCTTTGCACCTGAGGGGCCCAGGGCCCAGTGCTGCGGGTCGGGGAGCCGGGGCCTGCCTTCTCTGGCCATGCCTCAGCTAGCTTTCCTTGCCTTGTATGCACCCCCACGAGCTGCCCCTGCTCCACGGTGGGGGGCAGGGGAGGTTGTTGACGATGTGTGCCTTGGTCTTTCTGCCCCGGGCCTCCTGATCAGGTGGTGCTTATCAGGGTTCCGCTCCTGTCAGATGGGCCTTCCGGAGCCCGTGGGCGCGGGCTGGGGGGGCGGCGGGAGCCCCCCCGAGGGCCTGGAGGCTGCCTCACGTCCCTGGCCTTCGAGTGCCCTGCCCCCACCCCGCCCCCGTGGGCTGCCCCCTTTACCACATCAGGATACAGAACATTGCATGAATTCCGGTCTCAATGGAATTATTTCAGAATTTTGGTCAACCGCAAACTCGGGGTGTTTCACAAACTGTCCATCACTGCTGTGTGGTGGGTAGAGCCAGGCCCAGGGCCGTAACGGATGCAGGAGGCCGGCCACCTTCCGGGGGCGCTCCCGGGCCTGCGGGCAGGTGCCCCCTGTGTCTGTCAGGGGCTCAGGCCCGGAGCGGGGGTGCAGGAACCGTGGCTAGGGCCAGGCCCCGGGAGGGGAAGGGTGGATGGGGCGGGGGGAGCAGCCAGATTGGGGGTCCACCCCTGCCGTGGTGGGACACAGGCCAGGCCCATGTGTGTCTCCCTTGCCCCCGGGGCCATGGAGACTGGGCTGTAAGGCTCGGCCCCCAGCTCAGTCATCGGGAGTCAACTCTTGAGGACGGTCTCAGAGGCGCGCCTGGGAAGCGCCTGCCCCGATGTTGATGTCGGGGGGCTTGCTCGATAGGGAGTCCTTAGGATGGTCTCGGAGGCGCACCTGGGAAGCGCCTGCCCCAACGTCGAGGGCTTGCTCAGGGCTCCCAGCTGCAGCGGAGCGGCTGTCGCACAGTGTCAGCAACAGCTGTGCTGCTGACTGCGGAGGTCATGCCTGCAGCCGGGGCCCGGGGAGGCCTTGTTGCAGGGACAGATGTCGGTGGTGGCCACTCAGGGGTTCACGCCGGCAGCGAGGCCCACCACGCTCGGGCCACCCCGTCCACCCAGCGAGAGGGAATGTCAAGTGATGGGCACCAGGCAGCAGGCCATGGCGCCCCTTCTGCCTCCTGCTCCCCAGGCCCTGTGAGGGGCCTCTAGCCTGGGCCTCACGGGGACAGGGCCTTCGGGGGCCGCGTGCCCGAGGTTTGGGCAGCGGTCTGCAAGGGCCGCCTTGGGGCCCAGCTGGGCGCTGAGCGTCCACCTTTCCTTTCTACCCCGCGCAGGGCGCTGGCCGGAGGGGAGGAGGCAGCCCTCTAGTCAGGGTGGTCCCGGCAGACCCGGGCGGGGCCTTGTGGCCCACTCTCCTTTCTGCCGTCTTTTCTCCCTTCCCCCCGTGGATGACTGCCCCCCACCCCGGCAGCCCCCACTCTGCACGCTCTCCTGTGGGCTCAGATCCACAGCCCCCCATCTTTCCGCAAACAGCAGAGCGGACACAGCGCACCGTCTGCAGCCTCTGGCCCCTTCCCTTTATTTTGGAGAAAACGTGGATATCAGTCATATATAGATAGAGTTTTTTTCCAAAACAAACAACTACGACTTTCCATTGAAGCATAGTTGGTTTACAACGCTGTGTTAGGGTCAAGTGGACAGGAAAGTGACTCAGCTGTAAATACAGATATATCGTCTTCAGATTCTTTTCCTGTCGTAGGTTATAAGATATTGGATGCAGTCCCCATATTTGGTGTCCATTTTATGTGTGTGTCTCTTAACACCACGCTCCTGATTCACCCCTCTCCCACCTCTCACCTTTGCAAGCGTGTTTCCCATGTCTGTGAATCTGCCTCTGCTCTGTAAGCAAGCACACTTGCACCACATGCTAGATGCCACGTATGAGGGGTGGTGTCTGACGTCTGTCTTTCTCTCACTTGCTTCACTCTGTGTGAAAGTCCCTGGGTCTCTGGACACTGAGGCTGCTGCTGTGGCTTCATGCTGTGCACGTTGGGCTGCGTGTGTCTTTTTGAATGAGTTCTTCAGATATGTGCCCGGGAGTGGGATTGCCGGACCATAAATAGTTCTATTTGTGGTTTTCCAGGGAACCCCCTCACTCCTCTCCACAGTGGCTGCACCGGCTTACATCCCAGCCGCAGCGTAGGCGGGCTCCCTTCCCCCACACCCTCTCCGGCATGTTTGGTTTGGAGGCTTTTTGACGGTGGCCACTCTGATGATGGGGTGTGGGGTACCTCACTGTACTTTGGATCCGTGGGCTTTGTCAGCCAGGTCTTTCCTCCTCGGCCATGACCTGCAGCCGCAGCTGAGAGCCGTGGTGTTCCTGGGTGAGCAGCGTTTGGGCCGCCCTGGGCCGGAAGGTGGGCCGCCTGTCCTGGGAGGGCCACAGATGATGGCACAGCTGCTGTTTGCACCATGAGGGCGGCGGAGAAGGGTTTGCTGAGAGCTGCGTCTCCACCTTTCGTTAACTCATTCAATGCTGCGGCAGCCTCTCGAGGTCGGTACTGTCTCTGTTCCCCTTGGACAGTAAGGGAACCGAGCCAGAGAGGTCCCCGAGCTCCTGGACACACGCAGCTGGGAGTGAAGGGGAGCGCAGCCCGGGCTGTCCAGCTCAGAGACCCTGCCCTGCGGACCTTGGGTGGCCTGGAGTCCTTCAGTCACATCAGGCCATGAGGTGGCATCAATTTAGTCCGAGTTATCAAACTAATGTAACATTACAGAAAGTTCTCAAGGTCACAGGAATAAAGTGAATGAAAATCTTTGCCTGCTAAACCACATGCCTGCCACCGCCACTGGACGTGATTTTGCCCAGTGGACATTTTCCTGAACGTATCTTTCCGTTCCCTCCCTCCCTCCTTCTTTTCTTTTTATGGCTTTCCGAGGCTAGATTTCCAGAAATCGGTGACCATGGCAAGGGGGATAAATTAAAAGCTTTGTGAACGGTTCCCGGCAGCGCGTGTGTGAAGCCCAGCCTTAAGCGAGGGGATGCCCATTGGCGGAGGCTGCGCGTGGGAGTCGCTGATCGGAAGCTGGTTCTCAGGTCGCTCTTCGGAGGCCGCTGGGAAATGCCAGGCTCCCGGGCGCCCTTATCGCCGTGGTCGCCCACATCGCGTTATCTGAGGCCCCTCCAGGAAGCGCGGGGCCGGGCAGAGACTTGGCCAGAGTCAGCCTTGCCCCGGGGGACTTCTCGTGAGTCAGAGGCTCCCACGGAGGGCGAGGGCGGCCCACACAGGGTGGCCGTGCCAAGCGCACGGGCGGGGCCGGGGGCCTCTGCTGGCTCAGCTGTGCGGGGGCTGGGCCCCAGGGGCTGCTGACGGGGCCCTGCCACGAGCAGGGCACAGCCCGGGCAACCTGGCAAGGCGGCCCTGGCCGAGCTGGCGAGGCCCCGCGGCGAGCAGGGCCGCGAGCGCAGGTGGACGCCACGTGTGCAAAGCGACACCCACGGCCCCTCGGCTGCCTTTCTGGTTTCCAGCTTTCGATGGGGCACAAGAGCCGTGTCCTCGCCGCAGGCAGAGCAGCAGTGCACAGGCCCTTAGGCCTCAGAGGGCATCTCGGCCCCGGTGCGGGCGTCACGGTGCAGAGCGGCGGGCACTGTGCGCCCGCGGGGGCGGCCGATGGGAAGTGCTCTCTCGGAGGGCGAAGCCGCCGCCCCACAGGCACCTGCTGGGCCCGTTTCAGGCGGGGCTGTGTCTTCCTGGGCATTTCCTCCTTACACGGAAGGGGCTCCGGGAAATGGTGGCAGGGACCCCCTCAAAAGCTGCAGCATCCTGCTCCTTCGGTTCGGTTTTCTGAAGGAGACAGACGTGAATATTCTCCACGCGCCCTGGACGCCCTCTTACCAGCTTTCATTGACTGTATCTGTTTCTCAGCGTCTCTCCATGGAGACCTTTTTTATTCTCTTCCATTTAAAATCTGAATGTACTTTAAAAGGTAACACATTTTGGTGACCTGAGATTCAAACGGCACAGACGGGCACACGGTGGGACCCCCTGCTCCCGCTGCCTCCCCCGGTTGCAGTCCGTAGACAGAGCCAGCGTCTCGGCCCCTAGCGAGTTCTAGTCATGGCTTTCCCACATATGAGCGTATGTGTACACAGACCTTCTCTTTAAATTGGGATGTAATTGACATGCAATGTTATGTTCATCCCAGGCGTAGGACGTGATGACACCGTACATGTGTACATTATAAAATGATTGGGCAGGAAGGCTACTTAACACCCTCACTACACGTAGTTAACAACATTTCTTGGGACCTTCTTTTTTTAAAAATTTTTAATGATTTTTCGGTCACACCTCACGGCAAGTGAGATCTTCGTTCCCCAACCAAGGACTGAGCCCACAGTGAAAGCGCGGAGTGTCAGCCGCTGGGCTGCCAGGGAAGTCCCTCTTGGGAGGACCTTCTTTAAGCTCTGCTGTCTCAGCGGCTTTGCAGCGTGCAGTGCAGCGTTGTTAAATAACTCTAGTCACTGTCTTCTGAGAGAGAGAAGAACCCACCTGGCACACAGGAGACCCAGGTTCGACCCCAGCATCAGGAAAATCCCCTGGAGTAGGAAACGGCAACCCACTTCAGCATTCTTGCTTGGAAAATCCCATGGACAGAGGAGCCTGGCGGGCTTCAGTCCACGGCATTGGAAAGAATCGGACGCAACTGAGCGAGTGACACTTTCAATTTCGTAGTCAGCGTGTCTGTGTTGTGATCCTAGAGCTCATTTATTTTTATTTCCCTTTAACTGGGCGTTTGTCCCTTTCGACCTCCTTCACCCACTTTCCCCACCCTCCCACCCCTCACCCCTGG
>SJYG01000305.1:1199258-1227173 GCA_006410535.1 Litocranius walleri | reverse complement strand
GGTTGAGGGCCCGACCTCACAGATGCTCAGTAAAAACGTGGGTGAATTAATGCTTGTCACCTTCCTCCCCCTAGTTAGAGATGAGGCTCTCAGACTCAGAGAGGGTCAGCGATTTCCCCAAAACACACAGCAGGACCTGAGCCTCTTCCTGGGAGAGGCCGCATCAGGGGAGAGACTCGCCAGAGCCGGGGCAGGAGCGGAGACGGTCTTTCCCAAGTCCGCCTCGGTCTCTGAAAAAGGCCCACTCCTTGACAACCTCCGCTCCGTTTCTCAGAGCCGCAGTGTGATCCGCGTCCCAGACTTTGGTGGAAGGTGCTTCCCCCCCAGGAAACAGGCGCACTCGGGACGGAGCCGTCTGGGTGAGAGCGGCGGGGAGGCGCTGCTCCGCTGGCCTCTTTGCTGTCTCTGGAGTCCCAGCCTCAGTGCCAGTGGTGGGGTGTGTGTGTGTGTGTGTGTGTGTGCGCGCGCGCGTGCGTGCCCAGCATCATCGCAGCCCTCAAAATTAGCTCTGCACACGCAGGCACATCTGTGCACGGAGCAGATGTGGGACCCTGAGGTCAGGGAGGCTGATGCCCCACAGACCTGGCCCTCACACCGGGGTTCACAGGCGCCCGGACCCCCAGCAGCCCGGGGGCCGGGGAGGCTTGGGCAGCAGGCGATGGACGGAGGCTGCATCTGTAAGCGGGCCCCTCGATGTGGCGGGCAGGCCACTCAGGGCCACAGCAGCAGGACGGGGGCCCACGCCACGGCCTGCAGGGGGCCAGCCTTGGCCCTCCACAGGGGCCAGCCATCCGGCACTGTTCAGGCCCATGCCACGCCCTCCACGTGTGGGCAGTGTTCAGGCATGTTCCTTGGGCTCTTGCTGGTGGAGGGCTGGCTCTGGACCGATTCTCGGCGTGGACGTTCGGCCGCGCTGGTCCGGGCCGGCGCGTCCGCCGGCGGCCGTGGTGAAGACGGACGGACACCCGTGTTCCCTGCAGTGGGCGATGGGTGTGGCCCGAGCCCCCAGCCCCGGTCTCCCTCACCATCAGGCCCCGGGGTCTCACAGCGGAGTGGCCGCCTGGCTCAGGGCCTCCTCGGGCGCCCGCGGCCATCTATAACTTGTTTATGTGGGAAAGCGGTTCCACTGTCCAAACAACAGCCTTACGAAGGAATTTCAGGAACACAATTAGTTCATAAATTGAGGGCTTCCTGTCTTTGTTGGGCTGGGGGTTGGGCACAGTCGCTGTCTTCAGCTCCGAGCGACACAGCTGGTTCAGGGGCCTGGAGCCCAGTGGCGGCACAGCAGCCCACCGGAGCACTGTCGCTGCCCTGTTATTATTATTGCTGTTATTGCGGTTTCGTGCGGAGGCCGATCTGTGTGGGTCAGGCCGCAGAGCTGGGCCCAGGGCGCTGCAGGGGATGACTTTCTCCTGCGGTAAAGGCTCGCTGGTCCGTCAAGGCTTAGCCCCATGCGAAGCCCCGTCCCTCGGCGTGTTCAAGCAGAGGCTGCTGAGGAGTCAGACGCGGGGCAGCTGGACTCACGGACCCGGCGGGCCCGAGGCCGCGTGGACGGGGCGGGAGGCAGGCAGCCCTGCCTCAGTGGCTGCAGCTTTGGGCCGGAGCTCAGGCTCTCATAGTGTCCCCTTCTTCCTTCTGTAACATGAAGGGTCACTGGAGAGCTCCCAGCGGCAATGCCAACACCAGGCCCCTCTGGCTGTTAGGACAGGCACTAGAAATGGTGTTTGGGTTGGTGGGTCAGTCAGCGGCGTCCAGAAGAGAACTTGAGACAGGCTGAATGGAGGCAGGTGGCTAAAATGTTGACCAAGATTTTTCTCGAGACCCTAGAGTGTGGACTGCAAGTAAACCCCCGCTGAGTGCTGAGGACGGGGCAGACAGGCTGAGACCGGCGTGGGCGCTGGCCTGAGTCTCTCTTCCCCAGGTCAGTCTTCTGCATCAGCCCTTCCTTGGCGCTTTGAGGCAGGAGCTGGCCGTCAACCCCCCTGTGGTGATGCTGTCCTAACCAACGGCTTGATTTTGGACCTCTGCTTCTGCCTGGGTAGGACACGCCACTACGGAGTGTCAGTGCTGTTTCCGTCTTGCCTGCGGCGCGGGGTGGAACGGTTCCTGAGGTTTGCAGGCGTTCAACACAGTGGCTCAGCAATCTGAGTGCATTCAGAGACAGAAGTCTGCGTCCAGTGTTTCGGCTGCCGGCTGCCGACTCTGCTCTCACCTCCGAGGGTCCCTACTGATGGCCCTCGCCCCTCAGACTCTCATCCGTGGAAGGGAAAGCTCCGCGATGTGAAATAAGGCGCTCCTTCTCCGGGGGGACCAGAAGCCATGACTTTTCCCTTTGAAAACTCCAGCAAGAGTTGTGCTGCTTTGTAAAGATGGCTGAGTGACAGGTAGCCCCCTTCCCATTGAGGACGCTTGGGAAAGCTGGACGACACCACAGCAGAGAGAAGTGCCAGCCTGAAGGCCCTGGAGCGCTGACAGCGGAAAACTACTGGGCCGGGAGCCTAGTGTGAAGTCGAAGCTCCGGAAGCGTGAGCTTGGCGCTTGGGGTCACCTTTCCACCTTTCCCTTGAGGCCGCTTTTGGAGCAGGGGCCGGCGGGGCCTGTGGGCGGAGGTGGCGCAGGGCTGCTGCAGCTGGTGGGGGCCCGAAGCCGCGCCCCCACCCCACCGCCCCGGGACCGAGGGCTGAACGCCAGGCAGACCCGCATCGCCTGGCGGGAGCGGCTGCTCCGGCTCCCGTGAGCTCAGCTCCCAAGACCAGATTTAGGGCTTAGGGTCTCTTTGGACGTATTTAATACATGTGAAGATATTTAATACGTGTAAAGACATTTAATACACTTAAATATCTCTCTGAAGGAAGATTGCTGCATTTGAGGCCTCAAATTATTTGTACCAACAACGTTTAAAATTGTAACAGCAAGCACCCAGTGAAAGGAACCAGGCCAGACGGAGACAAAGCCATGGAATGGGAACCAAGAGAAGCAACAGAGGAGGAAAAACAGCCAGAACCGCGGAGGGAGCGCGCAGGCGAGGGAAACAGCCGGAACCGCGGACGGAGCGCGCAGGTGAGGAGAAACAGCCGGAACCGCAGAGGGAGCGCGCAGGCGAGGGAAACAGGCGGAACCGCGGACGGAGCGCGCAGGCGAGGGAAACAGGCGGAACCGCGGACGGAGCGCGCAGGCGAGGGAAACAGGCGGAACCGCGGACGGAGCGCGCAGGCGAGGGAAACAGGCGGAACCGCGGACGGAGCGCGCAGGCGAGGGAAACAGGCGGAACCGCGGACGGAGCGCGCAGGCGAGGGAAACAGGCGGAACCGCGGACGGAGCGCGCAGGCGAGGGAAACAGGCGGAACCGCGGACGGAGCGCGCAGGCGAGGGAAACAGGCGGAACCGCGGACGGAGCGCGCAGGCGAGGGAAACAGGCGGAACCGCGGACGGAGCGCGCAGGCGAGGGAAACAGGCGGAACCGCGGACGGAGCGCGCAGGCGAGGGAAACAGGCGGAACCGCGGACGGAGCGCGCAGGCGAGGGAAACAGGCGGAACCGCGGACGGAGCGCGCAGGCGAGGGAAACAGGCGGAACCGCGGACGGAGCGCGCAGGCGAGGGAAACAGGCGGAACCGCGGACGGAGCGCGCAGGCGAGGGAAACAGGCGGAACCGCGGACGGAGCGCGCAGGCGAGGGAAACAGGCGGAACCGCGGACGGAGCGCGCAGGCGAGGGAAACAGGCGGAACCGCGGACGGAGCGCGCAGGCGAGGGAAACAGGCGGAACCGCGGACGGAGCGCGCAGGCGAGGGAAACAGGCGGAACCGCGGACGGAGCGCGCAGGCGAGGGAAACAGGCGGAACCGCGGACGGAGCGCGCAGGCGAGGGAAACAGGCGGAACCGCGGACGGAGCGCGCAGGCGAGGGAAACAGGCGGAACCGCGGACGGAGCGCGCAGGCGAGGGAAACAGGCGGAACCGCGGACGGAGCGCGCAGGCGAGGGAAACAGGCGGAACCGCGGACGGAGCGCGCAGGCGAGGGAAACAGGCGGAACCGCGGACGGAGCGCGCAGGCGAGGGAAACAGGCGGAACCGCGGACGGAGCGCGCAGGCGAGGGAAACAGGCGGAACCGCGGACGGAGCGCGCAGGCGAGGGAAACAGGCGGAACCGCGGACGGAGCGCGCAGGCGAGGGAAACAGGCGGAACCGCGGACGGAGCGCGCAGGCGAGGGAAACAGGCGGAACCGCGGACGGAGCGCGCAGGCGAGGGAAACAGGCGGAACCGCGGACGGAGCGCGCAGGCGAGGGAAACAGGCGGAACCGCGGACGGAGCGCGCAGGCGAGGGAAACAGGCGGAACCGCGGACGGAGCGCGCAGGCGAGGGAAACAGGCGGAACCGCGGACGGAGCGCGCAGGCGAGGGAAACAGGCGGAACCGCGGACGGAGCGCGCAGGCGAGGGAAACAGGCGGAACCGCGGACGGAGCGCGCAGGCGAGGGAAACAGGCGGAACCGCGGACGGAGCGCGCAGGCGAGGGAAACAGGCGGAACCGCGGACGGAGCGCGCAGGCGAGGGAAACAGGCGGAACCGCGGACGGAGCGCGCAGGCGAGGGAAACAGGCGGAACCGCGGACGGAGCGCGCAGGCGAGGGAAACAGCCGGAACCGGGGAAAGAGCGCCGAGCAAGCAGGAGCAGCCCAGGGAGGACGGGAGAGACCCAAATACCAGGACTGGAGAACCTGACCTGATGGACACACGGCTACTCGAGAAAACACTCTTTTCAAGTACATGTTGGAAGTTTACCAAAAATGCGCTCACAGTAGGAAGCAAGTCTGAGAAAGTTTCATTCAGAGAGCTGGAGTATGACAGGGCGAGTTCTCTGACCACAATGTATTGAAGGTAGAAATGTTAAAATCGCTAAAAATAGCTATTTTTTAAAAGATGAAATGGTATGCATGTTACATAGACACTAATATGATTGAAATGTTATTAATGCTCACAGTAGACAAGCTCTGAGGTCTGCACTAATAAAACAGTGTACCCTGAAACAGTCTGAAGAGCATGGAGATGTGTTTGGGTGTGACACTTTAAATCTGACTAAGATTTCCAGATGTTAATTATGCACAAGATTCGAGGAGAAATTCCATCAAAAAGAAAGAAGCTGAAGAAAAATGTGGACGCAGGTAGAAATGAGTCAGCCTGGGATCCAACCGTGGTTTCTTTGAATACTTTGTCTTTTGGCCTCTCAATTTAAGAAAATTAAGTGACTTTTGCTTTAAAAATTAAGTGAAACAGCGTCAACAATAAAACCAAACCCCAAACCATAAGGGCCAAAGGAAAAAAAACCACTACGGCCATAAAAAATATGCTTTGAGAGAATGGTATATAAAATACCAAACACAAAGCCGTGTGGAGTGCAGTTACAGTCATACTTAGAGGGAAAATTGTAGCCTTAATACATATTAGAAAAAAGACGGAAAGCAAACGAGCTAAGTGGCCCTTTCTCTTCCTCCCTCTGGTTTTTAGAGTTGCATTGGGAGAACGTGATGTCACAAGCGGGGTCTGCGGTCATGCTGGCTTTGCAGCTCTCCTGAACGAAGGCTAACAATTCTGCGTGACAAAACACGACACACGTCTCCGCAGAAGTCCTCACCCAGGTTGACGCGTCAACAGCATTTAATATGAGGGTCACTCTTCTGCTCTTCTGACTCCCTCGGGACTCTTTCTTCGCTTGGTTTCCAGGCAGTGCTGAGCAGGAGTCAGTTCATATCAGCTTGCAAGAGCTGACTGTGTGCCAGCAACCTGCTCAGTGGGCCACAGTGATACTCGGAACGAACCACGGTGGGGGCGCTTCTCTGTCGAAACTGGAGGACTCTGCAAGTCGGCGCATCTTTCTACAGATAGATCAACCCGTCCATCCATCCATCCATCTGTCGTCTGCTGGTCTACTTACTGTCTGTCATCCATTTATCACCCATCTGTAGTGTATTATCTATCTATTATCATCTGTCTGTCGTTGTCCAGTCACTAAGTCGTGTCCGAGTCTGTAACACCAGGCCTCCCTGTCCTTCACTGTCTCCCAGAGTTTGCCCAAACTCATGTCCATCGAGTCGGTGATGCCATCCAACCATCTCATCCTCTGTCCCCTTCTCCTCCCACCTTCAATCTTTCCCAGCATCAGGATCTTTTCTAATGAGTCGCCTCTGCATCAGGTGGGCAAAGTACTGGAGCTTCAGCTTCAACATCAGTCCTTCCAGTGAATATTCAGGACTGATCTCCTTTAGGGTTGACTGGTTTGGTCTCCTTACTGTCCAAGGGACTCTCAAGCTCTTCTCCAGCACCGCAGTGCAGAAGCATCCGTTCTTTGCCTCTTCGCTGTCTTTATGGTCCAACCCTCATATCCGTGCATGACTACTGGGAAAACCAGTCTAGACTCTAGGGACCTTTGTCCAAAAAATGATGCTTCTGCTTTTTAGTATGCTGCTAGGCTTGTCATCATCCTTCTGTCTACCATCTGTTGTCTGTCTGTCTGCCTCCCTGTCTACCACCTGCCGTCAGTGGGTAGGCTCATGAGCTCTGGAATCCCACTCTCTTCTCACCTTTGCTGGCTGATCGGAATCAGTCCTCCTCACGTGGGAATGCTGAGTCTCAGACTCAGTCCCCAGGCCTCTCCTCCGTCCCCTTCCTGCCTCGGAGATCTCACTCGTTCTCGTCTCTCTACACACCACGTGAACGCCGACAACTTGCCTCTGAGAGATCTCCAGCCCTGGCCTCGCCCCAGCTCCAGACTCGTGGCCCCCTCTGTGGACTCCACGCCTGGGGACAGGCTGGACTTGCAGGGCCCGGCAGACATCCCAGGCGGCACGGGTGACGATGTCCTTGCCCAAGGCGGGGGGATGGAGCTGCCACCAGCCTGCAAGGGAGGAGCGGGGTGGAAGGCAGAGGAGAGGCAGCTGCCTTGTGGAGGCTTACGGTGCCCTGAGGAGAACTGGGGCTGCCACCGCAGGATGCAGCTCTGCAGGTGTGGGACAGGTGCCTCAAGGCGGGGAGAGGGCTTAGGTGTGTGACAAAGGACAGGCATGTTTGTCTAAAGGTCTCAGTGGAAGATTTAAAAAGTGACAGTGACATAGAAGCTTTCTTTTAAAATACCATCTCTCCCCTTTTTTTGGCTGTGCCACGTGGCTCGTGAGATCATAGCTCCCCAGCCAGAGAGCAGAGCTGCACCCCCTGCAGTGGAGGGCAGAGTCTTCACCACTGGACTGTCAGGGATCTCCTGACACAGCATTATTTTTAACAGCCGCAAAGTTCAAGCTACCCAAACGGCCATCAGTAAGTGAACAAAAGCATTATGGTGGTGGGACATGCCTGGTGGCCCAGTGGCTGAGACCTTGCCTTCCAACACCAGGGCTGCGGGTTTGATCCCTGGTCAGTGAGCTGGGCTCCAGTATATGCCTCACGGCCAAGAAAACCAAAACAGAATACAGAAACAACATCGCAACAAATTCAACAAAAGGCCTCAAAAAAAAAAAAGGAAGTACTCCACATCGAAACCAGTCTGTAAAAACAAAAGGCCGCCCACAGACACACACGCAGTACGGTGCAGCACAGAATGAGACAGCACAGAGGCGACCCTATCGGCTGGAGTTGCAGCAGCCGTCTCGTGGCCATCAGGAGAGAGCAACGCTTTATTAGGCCAAGGACGGCCCAGCCAGTGAACTCTCGGTTTCCCGTTATGTGGAAAGAACACATCCCTGTCTGCTTAAGTCGCTGAGATATTTTTTGTGTCAGAACACAGTCCAGGCGGTACCCTAGGCTGTCATCGGCTTAGCCCCCATCACGGTCTTCCTGAAACAAGCGCGACTGTGCCCCCCTTTGGCTGGGGATGCCCACCTGGGAGATGGCGCTTTCTTCTACCAGACTAGCAAGGATGAAGAAGATGGAGAGGGTTCCATGTCTGTGGAGAGGTGCACAGACAGGGCTGCGCGTTTGCCACTGGTGGACCATTCGTGGGCGCCACGCCTGGGAGAAAGATGGGCAGTGGCTTTCCCAAGTGAAATGCTCACCAGCCTCTCGCCAGCATCCCACAGGGCAGACAGAGCCCAGCTCCCCACACCCGGCTCAGCCACGGCTGCAGCCCTGGGGCTGGTCCAGCCGAGGCCAGGGCCGCCGTGGCTGCTGCCGTGCTTCCACCCAGCTGGACGGGCTGCCTGACGGTGGTGGAGCTCAGGGCCACCTCGCCTGCCCGCCGCACCCGGGGCAGGAAACATTCCCAGAGCACCTGTTTCCTGAGGAGCCTGCCGGGGGCCCCCGGGCACCGTCTGGGTGCTGCCCCACACGCTGTTTGCATCAGGAGTTTAGAAAAACAATTCGGCGTGGCGCGGACTAATCACTCTAATTTTTTCAGGCGCATCCCAAAGTCTCAGCCCTGCCCCCACCCTCTTTCCTTGCCAGCCCTTCTCCGGGAGTCCCTGGGCACACACAGCACACTCATACACGCACTCACCCCAACTTCATATAGACACTCACACTACCCACCTACACATCCGCTCACAGCACACTCACACACACTCACACACCCCCCAACTTCATATACACTCACGCTACCCACCTACACATCCGCTCACTCACATGCACACACACACTCGAACTTCATATACACACTCATGCTACCCACCTACACATCCGCTCACAGCACACTCACACACACTCACACACACCCCCCAACTTCATATACACAATCACACACTACCCACCTACACATCTGCTCACTTACATGCACACACAGTGCACTCACGTGCAACGCACTCGTAGTTTACACTCACACACACACACAGACGCCTCCCCCTTGCAGAGTTCTGGAAAATGACTTCTTCTTGAGAGGGGACCCTTAGAGGTGGCAGGGGTGGTCAGCGGAGGGCGCTGGTCCTCGGGACCTGGCGTGCGGAGTGGGTTAGGAGCCAGGCCCTGAGAGACGCTGGGTTGAACCCCAGTTCTGCAGCCACCCCCTCTGGCCAAGCTGTCCACCTGTCCAGGCCTCGGGGCCGCCTCTGGTAAGCGGAGCAGCAGCCACTGGCTCCTCTATGCAGGCCACGTGTGGAGGGCAGTGCCTGGAACAAAGTGCCGTGTGTGTTTTGTTTAAAAACATTCCCACAAATCAAAGTAACATCAAAACTCATGCTGAAATCTGGATTTTCCTGCAGACTTTTCTGATTGCATAATTCTGAACCAGTCCCTGAAGCCAAATGTTTGTCCCCTCATGGGGCCTGAGGCCGTCCATGCCGCAGCAGATGCCGAAGGACCACAGAGAGGTTAGGCTGTTTTTCTGACGTCGCCCAGCGCTCCGGAGACAGGCAGGCCTGCCGGGTTGGTGTGGGGGGACGGTCATGGCCAGGACGGGTGGAGGACTTCGTGAGGACTTTGCTGCAGGTAGCGGGGGCCTTGCGGAGCCCACGGGCGCAGCTACACACCTGTCCAGCCGGCCGGGGCCCAGGCTCCAGGGGGCCCAGGAGTGGTGGAGGCGCCTGGGTGTGTGTGGGGGGAGTGTGCCTGGTGGTGGGCAGGCGGGCACTGAGGGGCAGTGCCCAGCCCCCTGCCAGTGGAGGGCTTCCTGGGCGGAGCTCGGCCGCCTGGGCCTCAGGGCCCTAACGGGGGCTGCTGTCTGAGAACAGAGCGTCCTGCAGGACTTCCGGCGCGTCCTGGAGCCTGGCGCCCTGCCCGCACACCTGCCCCGCCCCCACCGCCTCCCCGCCTGCAGGCCAGTCCCCAGCTGGGGGCGTGGAGGTTGCCATCAGCACGCAAGATGGGGCACCTGGGCTGGCCTGGGGCTTCCACAGCTGCTCCGATGTGCGTTCACCTCTTCCCTTCCGGCCTCAGAAGTGCTGGCCTCGGACCGGGCGAGGGCGGGGGAGGGGAGCTTCCTGGCCTGGCGGACCGAGACTCCCAGACTGTTGCAGCCAGAAGGTTTCCTTCCTGAAAAAGCACAGCAGCCCCTGCTTTCTGTCCCTCTTGCTTCTCTCCGGAGAGAGCTGCCCCCCGCCCCCTGCTCAGCCCCCAGCTTCGGGCCTAGCCCCCTGGACGACTGGCCTGTGGCATGGGGGGTGAGGGGCGTTCGCAGTAGCCCACGGGCTAGCGTGTGGTCCCAGGGGCAGAGGACCCGGCTTCTCGCCCGCAGGCAGCCACCACCTGCAGTTTCTCCGGGGCCGCTGTCACAGCCAGGCAGGTGCCGTGACTGCAAACAGCCCGCGTGGTGACTCAGAGCCCAGAGCTTCTTACACCGCCTGGCCTGGGGTTCTCAGCAGCCGGTGCCAATCTCTCTCCCTCCCTCCCTCCCCCTCACCAGTCCGTCCATCAGCAAATCCTGCCAGCTCATCTTCCCCAAAAGTAGCTTTGTTTGGGGAAAGCCTTCCCTCCCCTCCTCTCCCCTCTGACAGCTCCCACCCAGGCTGCAGTGGCCCCTCTTGCTCCTCACACCCATAGCAATGGGTTCAGAGGTGGACATGACCCAAAGTTGACCAGACAGCCCGGTTTCCTGATGAAAGGGCTGGAGCCGCGGCAGCCACCTCTTCACCCGGAGGAGAGTGTTGCCATCACAGGAGGTGGAGCCAGCAGGAAAGTGGGGAGAAGCCCCCTGAGCGGGATGGCAGGGGCAGCATCTGCTGGATCTGGTCTGCCCGCTTGGATTGCAGGCAGCAGAAAACAGCGTCCCTGAACGTTTCTGCTGGCAGCCTCGCTCCCGGGGGCTCAGACACCAGCAGAGCCAGGCCTCCCCACCCCCGACGGGCCCTCTCCGCGCAGCTCTCGGCAGGGGGGGCCCGCCCCTCCCTGCAGCCCGGGCCCTGTTCTCCCAGTTTCACAGCCTCACCCAGAGCTGCCCGCCTGGGTCCTCGTCTCACCTGCGTGGACCCCCTGGGTTGACTGCTGTGTGGGAAGGGGTCTGCAGGCTGGGGCTCTGGAGGCCTTCACTGACCGCGGGCCACAGGGACAAGTGGACGCGGGGCTGAGCCCCAGGCCTTGCCTGGGTGGGTGTGTGGGCCCCTAGGCCAGGAGGTGAGAGGCCCGGGTCACACTGGGCTGTGGGCGGGCTGGACCGTCGTGCTGCTGTTGTGACGCGCTCTGAGTGGCGTCCCTTTGGTGTTCGGAGGAAGAAGTTGGCTTTTGTGTGGGCTTGCGTGTTGGGGGCACGTAGGGGACGTGGCCAGCAGCCCCCACGTCTGCTCCGCTATTTCTTAGTCGCAGGACCTGCAGAAAAGCAGGTGACTGCACACTAAGGATGTCCCTTCAGGTGGGCATGGCCCCACAGGTCAGGGCGTCCTCAGCCCCTCCTGATGTCCTACTGCGGGATGCTGGCCGTGGGGGTGTCCATCTCAGGCAGAGAGAGCCGGGTCTCCGATGTGTGGACCTGCCTTGTGGGCCCCGAGGCTCCTGCCCACACAGCAGTGGGTTCCCTGCCCAAGGGTGCCTGATCCTGGCCCCCTCACCTCATCCCCCGGGCAAGAGGTGCAGCTCCCAGGATAGGGTGGCTGTGGGGTGTCAGGGGCCCAGGTGTGCCCGGCACTGCCCACCCTCTCCTCCTGTCACTCATGCCCACCCCCCACCCTAGGCTTGCTGAGGAGGGGCCTCCTGCCCTCCTCCCCCACCCTGCATGTGCCAGGAAGTGCCTTGGATTCCCCGGCTCTGACAGGCAGGGCAGCTGCCCTGCGCGGGGAGGCCCGAGGCTGCTGGCCCGGCCTGTCCAGGCTGCCCTTCCAGAAACTTCCAGCCCCTTCCTGCCTGGCGTCCTGCCCGAGGCCTTCCTGGAAACTGGGCCCACCCCACCCCCCAGCCCAGGGCACCAGTCTTTCCACGGTGTGAATCAGCCGACCTCTCCCAGCATCGCTCTCCTCCTCCTGGGAAGCTCTCACTGATGGGTGCGTAGGCCCAGTCTGGCGGCCGCCCACGTGAGGCTGGGTCCTTTGTGGAAGGACCTCTGTGACGGGGCGTGGACGGCGGACCAGGCAGACACCAAATCACAGAAATAATAGCCATCATCACATGCTGTGGGGTTTACAATATTTACAGATGTAGCGTGTATAATATAAAAGACCCTGGTGCTGGGAAAGATTGAAGGCAAAAGGAGAAGAGGGAGGCAGAAAATGAGATGGTTGGGTGGTATCACCAACTGGATGGACATGAATCTGGAAGCCTGGCGAGCTGCGGTCCAGGGACATGACTTAGCACCTGAACAACAGCAACAAGATAATACGGTGAAAAGGAAGGGAAGGGAACATTATATAAGAGTTGTGTTTCTATATGTCACAAACTAAACCAGTATAAATATGAAGCTCTTGATAAGCCTTAGAGCAGCCTACTAAGGAAATACCTCAAAACAATGTAGTGAAAAACCATTAAAGAAATTCAAATGCTGCTGCTGCTGCTAAGTCGCGTCAGTCGTCGACCCCATAGACAGCAGCCCCCCAGGCTCCCCCATCCCTGGGATCCTCCAGGCAAGAGCACTGGAGTGGGCTGCCATTTCCTTCTCCAGTGCATGAAAGTGAAAAGTGAAAGTGAAGTCACTCAGTCAAGTCCGACTCTTAGCGACCCCATGAACTGCAGCCCACCAGGCTCCTCCGTCCATGGGATTTTCCAGGCGAGAGTACTGGAGTGGGGTGCCATTGTCTTCTCCGAATTCAAATGCTACCTTCACCTAATGCAGACAAGAGCAGAAAAGGAAGAGCAGAGGAACGAAAGAACAGGATACACACAGAAAATATAGAATTAGAAAAGCCATAGAGACAGACAGCAAAGTTAAAAGCCGGTTCTTTACAAAAACTCAGGAAACCTGGTAAACGTTCATCTTGATTGAGACAAAGTGAGAAAAAATTCAAATGACTAGAATCAGGAAGGAAAGAGACATTACTACTGACCTTACAGAAATAAAAAAGGATTATAAAGGCACCCTGTAAACAACAGTATGATAATAAACTAGATAACTCAGATGAAATGAACAAATTCCTAGAAAGACACAAAATACCAAAACTGACTCAAGAATGAACAGACAATTTGACTAGGCCTTTGTAATATGTGAAGAGACTGAAGTATAATAATTCTTTAAAAATTACCCACACAGGGAGGCAGCCCCAGGGCCAGATGGCTTCCCTGGCGATTTCTACCAAACATCAGCATTAACGCCAGCTCCTCACAAAACCTTCCAAAAGTAGAAGAGAACGGACTGCTTCCCAGCTCATCCTGTGAGGCCAGCCAACACCGTGATGCCAAAAGCGGACAAAGACGTCAGGTGAAGCAAGAAGTACAGCCGTGCGTCTCCCACCGACACGGAGGCAGGGTCCCAAGTGAGACGGCAGCAGGCCGGGCCCAGCAGCCTATTGAAAGCACTGCACTCACGGCCAAGCTGGGTTCGTGCAAAGTTGGCTTAACATGTGAAAATCAATCGGTGGAACGCGCTGTTAGCAATAGAGTGAAGCACCAAGTACACGTGGTCATCTCAGGAGATGCAGAAAGAGTCTGATAGAACACAACACCCTTCCGTGGTAAAAAAAAAAAAGGGCCTAAAAAAAGCTGGAATGGAAGGGAACTTCCTCGAGCTGATAAAGGGCGTCTTTTAAACCACATCACTAACATTAGACAGAGGAGACTAGCGGGCTGCCGTCTATGGGGTCGCACAGAGTCGGACACGACTGAAGCAACTTAGCAGCAGCAGCAGCAGCAACATTATACTTAATAGTGAAACACTAGACACTTTCTCTTCAACTACAGGCGTGAGACAAGAATGTTGACCCCGCCACTTTGATTCAGCGCTGTTCTCAGGGATCTATCCAGGGCGATTGGACAACTGAATGGAAAAACGCGCATCCCCATCAGGAAGGGAGAAGTAGAAATTATCTCTGTTCATAGATGAAATGATGTTGCATATAGAAAATCCTGAGGAAACCACGCAAAGACTATTAGCTCTAATAAACAAATTTGGCAGATTTGCAGGACACAAGATTAATACACAAAAATCAGTTGTACTTCTATACACTTAGAAAGGATAATTTGAAAATGAAATCAAGCAAACAGTTCAATCAGCAACAGCACCAAAAAGAATAAAAGACTCAGCAATACCTTTAACAAGTGCGTGGTTTATACTCTGAAAGCTATGATAGACTGACGAAAGAAACTGAAGTCCAAATCAATGGGAAGACACTCTGTCCTCAGGGGCTGGAGACTTAATGTTGCTTCCCTGGCGCCTCAGCTGGTGAAGAATCTGCCTGCACTGCAGGAGAGCTGGGTCTGATTCCTGGGTTGGGAAGATCTCCTGGAGGAGGGCATGGGTCACTCCAGTGCTCTTGCCTGGAGAATTCCACGGGCAGAGGAGCCTGGCGGGCTACGGGCCAGGGGGTCACAAAGAGTCGGGCGCGACTGAGCGAGCGCAGCCCGGTGCTGTTTAGCTGATGGTGCTCTCTAAGGTGATTTGCAGACTCAACGCAATCCATGCCAGGATCACAGATGGCATCGCTGTAAAGATCGAAGACCGAATTCTACGTTTCATACGGAATCGTAGGGGATGAAGACGAGCCAAAACAATCCTGAGGGAGAAAATCAAAGTCGGAGGACTCACCCCTTTCTGCTTTCAAAACGTTGAGTGAAAAAAGTCGGGTGCAGAATAATTTGCAAGTGTAGTAACATGCACTTACTCTAGTGAGCGTGCATGCACTGATGTTTCGCACAAATCACAGTTTAACTCAGGGCTTCCATCACAGCCGGCCTTTCTAAGAGGAGGGAGAGGGCACAGGAGAATGTGTCCAGGGTGTGTCCCCACCTGGGCTCATAAGCGCCTCGCGAAGGTGCTGAGCCTTGGTGTGAGGTGTCAGTCTGGGGGTTTAAGGTGGTCGGCTGGTGGAGGGCTCTGAACGGGACGTGCATTGGCGGGGGGCTGAGGTCGGCCCCCCTGTGACACCCTTGCAGGCCCAGCTTTGCCACCTGTGCCCCTGAACGCCACCGGTCCCCCCGAGCTGGACCCTTCTCCAGGCCAAGCCCCCTTCAGCCCCTTCAGCTGGAGGGGGTCCCCAGCTCCCTCGTTCCAGCTGTCCCCTCCAGCCTCCATCTCTAAGGCCAGACCTCCTCTCTGGGGGTCTGTCTCCTGGAGCTTGTGAAAGACAGAGGAACCCTGGAGTTTGTGGAGAAGGGCAAGGAGACTCCTCTAGAAGGGAGTCTAGAGGGACCCTAGACTCCCTCGGGGAGGAGATGCCAGCGTCGAGGGGTCCTGTGGGTCACATGCTCCCACTTCAGGGAAGACCCGTCACGGGTCCTGCCACACACAGTCTGGGCCGGTCTGGACCCTGAGCCTATGGCCGGGGTGGCACCGCCGGCCTCCTCGCCTCCCAGGAGCGCTGCCTGGTGGTTTCCGTAAGTTGGCGGTGATTGCATAACTCCTTTACCAACTGCCGTGCCGGATATATTTTGCAACCCAGCCCGCTGTGCCACACGTGTCGGCTGGCACTGCCAGGCCCCCCACAGAGGCCGGAGGAAGTCTGAGAGTGAAGCATGCTGACGGTGCCGCCCGGGACCCACTCCCCGCCATCCTCAGGGACGCTGCCAGGGCCCCGGCACCCTCTGGCCAGACAGCCGAGCCGTCGAGCCCATGGAGCAGCCCCAGGAGGTGTGGGTCTCCGAGGAGCCGCTGGCACCTGCCAGGAGCCCTTCTTGGTGATCATGACAAGATCGGCCCCAAAGGTGCGCTGGAGGGAGACTGGCTCACATCAGCCCGCGTGCAGACCCCGTGGGTGCCGCTGGGCATCCTTCGGAGGAGGGCACAGCGGGTGTCCGCTGGTGGCGGAGGAGCAGAGAGAAGGCCACCAGCCTGGAGACGCGGCCGTCTGCCCGAGCTCCTGGGGCGTCGACGCTCCAGGGACTGGCAGGTGAATCCAGCCCTGCTGCGGTGCTCCCACTTCCTGGAGAGGTTCTCAGCAGAGCCAGCAGGCCCAGTGAACACGGTGACGGGCCTCGGGGTCCGCACTCACCCCCTGCCTGCCTGCCGAGAGTCCTGCCATTGGCTCCCAGCCACATCCGTCACTGCAGCTCAGGGGAGCCTGTGTCTCTCAAGGTCAGGCCCCGTTTTGGGGGCGGCCAGCCCCCAATACCTACCTAGTGTAGGAGTCTAGAGGCGTGGTGCCCCTGCCCCACTCCCTCCTGGACAGAGGCCACCCAGCCACCAGGGCTCCCCGAGGGCTGGCAGAGCCTCATGGTGACCACATTGCAGCCCAGCTTCTCCCTGTCCACTCGGGCAAATAAGAAACCAAAATAAAACAAATCTCCAAAACCTTATATACGGAGGTGGGAGGTGAATTAACAAAGTGGAGACACGCAGGGCAGGCGTGAACCAGAAGTCCTGCAGCGTCAGACGCCGGGTATCCTCAGATCGCCCGACACGTTCAGTACAGGCCAAGTCAAAATCTTATGGACTTGATTAAAAGAAAAATTGACAACTGAATTTTAAATTTTATGTGGAAAGGCAGGGGACCGAGGAGAGCCAAAATAATCTGGAAAAAAATACAAACAGTGGAGCCGGAAGCTGTGTGGTCTCCTCTTGAGACTTGTAATGCCGCTGAAGCGATGGCGGCAGTGTGCTGCTGGTATTAGGAGAAACCTTTGGGTCAACGCAAAAGAAGAGAGCGCAGAAATAGACCCCACGTGTATACGGTCAACTGAGTTTCTTGAAACAAATTTTTATTGGAGTGTAATTGACTTGCAACGCTGCCTAAGTCTCAGATGCACACGAAGGGAATCAGCGATATGCACACACGTGTCCGCTCCTTTTAGATTCTTTTTGCGTGCAGGCCATCACGGAGTATTCAGGAGCGCTGCCTGGGCTGTGGAGTAGGCTGTTTTCCGTTATCTGCTGTATATAGCCATGTGTATATGTCAACTCCAGTCTCCCGATTTATCCCTCTCCTGGTCAGTTGATTCTTTACAGAGGCACCAAAGTAATTTGATGGAGGAAAATATTGCTTTTTAAACATCGTGGCTGAACAATTAAATGTCTTTATGGAAAAAAAAGAATCCCAGCTCTTACCTTGCTCCATACTCAAAAATAACCCAAAGGGGTCATAGCTCTAAACCTCAGAGCTTTAGGTCACATACTTAGTACACATTCTGTGTTAGGTTTTTCAAAGTCCTTACCGGGTTTTTTTATTACAAAAGAGTTTTTTTTTTTATTATAATTCAAACCATGTCCCTCACAGAGAACCTAGGGGAGTGCACATACAATTATCACATACGGTTTTAAAATAACCTAGTGGGATTATACCTGTTGCTCTATAACTTGGTTTTCCCAAGTTATTTATTCCCAAGAAATAAACTGTGGACGGCGTTCCCGATCTGCACACGCAGATCTAAACTCATCCATTGAAAAGCTGCATAAGAAGCCAAATAACATCGGCTGCCGTTGTCCCGCCGCTCAGTCGTGCCCGAGTCTTTGCGACCCCATGGACTGCAGCACGCCAGGCTTCCCTGTCCTTCACCATCTCCTGGAGCTTGCTCAGACTCATGTCCATGTTTATATCAAAATGTATTTAGCCAGTCCATATTTATGAACGTTAAAGCTGTTTTCAAGATTTTTTTCTTTACAAATGAGGTTGGTGCATTTATCTTCTCATATGCTATTAATGGTACCTCCGCTGTTACCAAGTACATGTACACTTTACACCCAGCTGGCTTCCAGCTAATGGGTCGTGCATACAGGCTTTACCAATCTATATTCCATCAGCAGTGAACAGGGTTCACGTTCCTGTGGGTTCAGGCTCGCAGTCAAGGGTGTTATCACCCCTGTGGCTTGTGTGAGTTCCGTCTGCTAAATGCCCACTGCTATCTCACTGTTTTCATTTTCATTTATTTGGTTGCAGAGGAGGACATGCTTTCTTTCCATATGTTTATTGACCCTGATGTTTCTTCTTAGGCGAATGGCCTATTTCTCTGTTTCTTGCCTTTTCCTTATTGATTTTTAGGAGCACTTTGCATATTACAGACATGACTAGTACTTCATCATATGCATGGCAAATACTAATTCTCTCTCAGTCTGTTGTTGACCTTTTAAGTTTGTTTATAGCTCCTTTAACCATGCAGAAGTTGGCACTTTTTATGTAGTCCAATGTTTCAATTTTTAAATTTCTTTTTAATTAATGAAAATGTTTTGGTTACACCGGGTCTTCACTGCTGCACCCGGACTTTCTGTAGTTTCGGGGGTTAGGGGTCCCAGTCGCTGTGGGCAGGCTTCTCAGTGGGTGGCTTCTTGCTGCAGAGCCAGGCTGTAGGCTCGCAGGCTTCCGTACCCACAGCACGTGGGCTCAGGAGCTGTGGCGTAAGGGCCTAGCTGCCCTGTGGCGTGTGGGATCTTTGCAGACCAGGGATCGAACCCGTGTCCTCTGCTCAGGCAGGAAGATTCTTAACCACTGGACCAGCAGGGAAGCTCAGTCCTGTTTCTTCATATTTTCTGCTTTCTGTGTGATGCTAGAAAACCCCTTGCTACCTCCAAGTTACAAATGAAGTTGCAGAATGTAGAGAATTCCCATGATTCAACTATACCGGGGATGTTTTAATGCTTCCACTAGGTGTTGGTTATATAGGTGTCTTTTACATTCTTCAGGTACTTTTGTGTGCCTGAAATATTTCAGAGTCTGTTTTTATAATGAAATAAAGGGAGGAGACTGAAGGCAGGAGAAGGGGACAACAGAGGATGAGATGGTTGAATGGCATCACCACCTCAATGAGTCTGGGTAAACTCTGGGAATTGGTGATGGACAGGGAGGCCTGGCATGCTGCAGTCCATGAGGTCGCAAAGAGTGGGACACAACTGAGTGACTGAACTGAACTGAACTGAACTGAAAGGGAGGAGAAAACCAAATACATTTTGGATGGGGTTGCACTGCCAGAAAAAACTCCAAGCCTGGCAAAAACAAACTCACAAAAACAGACAAAACAAGACTATGTGACATTGTCTGTGAGCCTAAGCAATCTTTAATGTCTGAAATCAGCACCGTCAGGAACCGGCTACCACCGACATGACAAAGCCCAATGCCCACAGCAGACAGACACGGCCATGGAGGGGGGCAGTGGGCAAGGAGAAGCTACCCAGGAAACTCGGGGAGAGGTTCCAAGCATGCTACGGCAGGATGGACCTTGACATCACGCTAGGTGGAAGAAGACCAGAGTGGAGCGCGTGGGTCCGTGTGCCTCAAACATCCACAGCAGAGACAGAAAGCACGTTGCTGGCTGCCACGGGCCGCTGGGGATGGAGCAAGGAGACAGACTGCTGATGGAAAAAGGGTTTGGGGGCGATGCAAATTTTCTAAACTTACATTGTGGTAATGGTTGCACAACTCTGTCAGTATACTAAAAACCACTCACCACTACCTTCTCCAAGTTTTAGTGTGGATCAGGGCTTCGTCCCTTTCTTACGGCCGAGTAACATTCCCCCGCGTGGCTGGACCGCTGTTTAGCCATTCGTCGGCTGATGGGCCTGTCTCCATACTGGGGCCATCGTGGCCACACGTGTCCAAGCCTGTGTGTGGACGCATTTCTCTGGGTCTTGGACACACAGCTGGGAGTTGTGTTGCTCCGGTGGCGTAGAGAACGTGGCGATCCCGCCTCACGTTCCCAGCGTTCTTGCTCGCAAGCCTGGAGACGTGCTGCGGTCCGTGGCCCCGGCCGCGGTCATGCCCTCTCGCTTCGCCAGGGGCTCGGAGGCCCGACTGTAAGCAGCAGCAGCCGTGTTCTCCCGCAGCCTTGCCCGGGCACGGGCACTGCAGCTGGCTGCACCGCAGTTAGAGCCCCTGGAGCAGACCTGCACGGCCGCTTCTCACTCGCCTGCCTCTGTCTCTCTCCCTCTCTCCAGAGAGCCTACAGCGCCCATCTGCTCTCTGGCTGTCACCCACAGCTGGCCTGGTCGTCACCAGGAGGTGGTCCAGGAAGGCTCTCGGGCCGAGGCCTGGAGGATGTGAAGAAGCCACGTGGCTCTCAGCAAAGGCAACAGCAAGCGCAAATGTGCTGGGGTCACCGTGTGCCAGGTCAGCTTGAGGAAGAGCCAGGATCCCTGCAGGCTGGATGTAAGCAAGCAAACACATGAGACCAAAGGTCAACAAGGGGCTAGATCGGATGGGATGGGTTCCTCAGGGTGGGGAGGAGCAGGCTCACAGTCTCCCAGGGTCTCTGCTGTGGTGGTCTGGGGGGGCGGTGGGGCACCTGGGGGCCTTCCGTCCTGCAGGAATCCGGGAGAGATGTCAGCAGCTTGGACCAGGGCCGGAGCTGTGTTGACGCTGGTCAAGGTTAGAGTTTGGAATATTCCACTGAAGGCAGGTGCGCAAGGTGGCGGGGCAGATGTTCCTGGGACCTTGGCCCACGCCTCACTGTCCTCTGGGGGCTGCTGCTCCGACCTCCCTCCAGTCCGCTCTGCCCGCAGAGAGGCTTCCCAGCGCTTTCCATCTTGACAGTCGATACATTCATTGCCACGTGCGTCATAGAATACCAGCTCACCGAACCCATTATCTTGTCAGTAATATAAAATCATTTCTTAGTAACAACTTCCTGTATAAAGACACCCATCGATGTAAAGTAAAGAAAATGATGAATGAGCAGCACCGGAGGTGAAGCGCTGAGGCAAATATTCCTGCAGAGGGGAGCGGATAAGACCCGGCCCCGTGGGGGCCCCCAGACACACCCGGCCCCCGGCCCCGCGGGCAGCTGCCTGCCTGTCCAGGTGCCCCTGCGGCCGCCCAGCCTCTGGCCTTTGCATTTCCTCCGCCCGGGATTCATGTGTCGCCTCTGAGATTGTTTTTTTCGAGATCGCTAGTCATTTATTTTTCACGTTTACGTGTTTAGTCCATCTGGAATGTGTTTGCCATATCTGCGCGGGGTCCAGTATTCTTTTCTGCCAGATGGACGCTCACTGGTGCCAACACCACTTATTTCACAATCTGCCCTCTTCCCACCGAGCCGAACGGCTACCTTGGTCGTATATTATGTCCTCATGTGCGTGGGAATCTATTTTTGGATTCCCTGTTCTCCATTGTCTGTTCCCCTGCCAGAGCCATATTGATTTGATTACAGTGACTCTATACTATGTTCTTATTTCCGGGAAGGCAAAAACCCCACGTAACTCTTTCTCCAGTTTTCCTTGGTTATTCTGCCACATAAACTTTGAGGTTGTTTTATCCAGTTTTTTTTTTTTTAATCACACTGTTGGTATTCCAGTTTGAATTTTGTTAAATTTGTGCCGAAAATATGGGAGAACTGACATTTTTATGGTATTAAGTTCTCCCATCCAAGAACATGGCCTGGCTCGCTCTCCTCCAGATCTTATTATGATGTCTTCCAGGAGGTTCAATCCCATTTCTGTCTCTATACTTCTACTCCACGTGCTTCATTTTCACAAACAATATGCGGTTCTGTTTTGTGTTTAGAATTCTGCCCGTCTTCCCCTGACCGAAGCTCTGTGCCAGCCGCACAAGGGCACCACTGCGTGGCGTTCCATCCAAGCATGCTGCCACTCTTGGCCGATCCAGCTCCCTTGAGATGGGCCATTAGCTCATGTCCAGAGTTTCTTTTTAATTTCTCTCTCTCTATTATTATTATTTTTTTTTACAAATAGTGCCCCGTGAATATCCTTGCCTACATCTCTTCTGCTCAGGTGTGAGGGTTTCTGAAATGCCTCGCTCGACGAGGGAGTACGGAGTCACACGCATTCCTGTCTCCAACTTTTCCAGATACGGCCAAAGGGCCTGCAGGCTGCCAGCAGCAACCTTCAGCCCAGAGGGCCAGAGGATTCTTCTCTCCCTGCGCTGCAGCCAGGGATGGAGTTTCCTCCAACTTCTCTTCTTGGCAGACTTCTGTTCCTCTCTATCTTCATTTTCTAATCAAAATATGTTGGTTTTTAACCTTTATTTTTTGGTAAAGGATATGTGCATACCCATCTGTATCTCAGTCTCCATCTATCATCCGTGTAATTTGAAACCGTGATCAATGCTCCACAGTAAGGTCCTTCTCTTCTCCCTACCCCCAGCTTCCCACATGTATATCCTTTCATAGGTGCAACCACTGTCAGCCAGTTCTTTTGTTTTCCATCCAGAGAAATTCTGTAAACACGTAAGCAGCTCTGTGCGGGCCGTCCCGTCCTGTCCTGCCTGTAACCGCAGCACACTCGGGCTCTGCAGTGTGCTGCTAGCTCTGTCTTGGGGTCACTGGATATCCATACAGAGAGCTGCTGCTTTCTGTTTTCCGCCTCCTTTCTTCCCTCCCTCCCTCCTTTCTTTCTCAGAGTAACAGCCCACTGTTTGGCTGTGTGACAGCACTTTTAAGAGTCTCTTCCAGGAGAGCATCTTGAGTTTCCAGTCACACCGTAATGTGCAAGGCTGCCGTGGACTGCCTTACAGATTGCCCAAGTCTGGGAGCGTATCTCTCAGAAAAGTCCTATGAATGCAACTCTTGGCTCCAAGCATCAATGCACTTGTAAATTCGATAGTGTTACATTTCCCGTGCCAACCTGCCGGTGCATCAGTGGGCACTCCCGCCAGCCCGTCTCTCCCACCCGATGAGGAACACAACATGCAATTGTGTGTTTTGATGCTTGCTGATACCGCTAGGTGTCAAGTGGCATCTCAAACTGGTTTTTAGCTTATTTTTAAGCATCTTTATCATGCTGTGATTTACGCCACATAAAGCTGACTTAGTTGTATGTTTCAGTGAGTTTTAGTAAGTTAATGGAGTTACAGCTATCACCACAGTCTAATTTCAGAGCACTTCTCTCTTCCCGAATCTCTAACATATTTAAAATTGTCTCTGAGATCAAGCACGTTTTCATTAAGATCCCTCTCTTTTTCATTTTCTTTGAATTTTCTTTTTATACCTTTGCCCATTTTGTAGTTGTGCTTTCTTTTTCTTATTGATTTGCAGACACTCTTTGTATAGAATGCTCCCAGACCAGGGCAAGTGCCTTTCCTCACGAAAGCACTGGGGATTGCAATTCCTCTAGATGGGGACGAGTGGGATCTCTTGATGTGCCTGTATCTCCACTACGGAGTGGCCATAGCTGATCTTATTCCCCCCGCCCCCAAACCTCTCAGCACAGGACCTGGCCCAGAGTATCTCTGCCAAGAAGCCTCGGTTCGGTATTTCTAAGCGTGTGGTCTTTCCCCCTCATGGTTCCTCTCACAGTCTGCGACAGTGTGTTCATGGGTATCGGTCTGCTCACCTGCAGAGGCAACCCCTAGACAGGCACCAGCACATTCTGTTCATCGCTGCGCCCAGAGTGCAGAATACTGCTGCCGAGCTCTGGAAAGCACCCACTGGATCTATTAGCTGGCAAAGACCTAAGGAGTTTACAGAACCGAGGGGGAAATACACTGTCCTGACCCAGGGGCCTGCACGGGGGACCTGGGGCTCGTGAGACCACCTCTACCACACCGAATGCGGGCCTGGGACAGCCAGGTTTGCGAGCAAAGCTGGAAATGAATCTCTTCACGCGAACTCTTCCACTTCCAAATATCGGTAGTAGTAGGTTGTTGCACGCGACTTGCTGTTTCAATACAAGCTCGGGAGGAATTCTCGCAACAATGCCAGGGCCTGACCAGAGGCTCAGAGTGGGAAAGCAGCTTGCCAAGGCCACCCGGCCGGAAGGGGCTGTGCTGGAGGCCCCAGAGGCTGAGGTGCTCCAGGAGGAACGGGCACTGTTGAGTAGCCCCTGTAGAGGGAGGTGGGCCTCTGCTGCTCTGGGGCCGTGGCCTCCTGCTGGCCCGCTCTCAGCAACTCATCATTGCGGCCTGCTGACAAGGCAGGGCAATCATCTTGGATTATGAGTGAAGTCTTCTGGGGCCCAGGCAGAGGAGAGACTAGGCTCCGGTCCCTGCCCTCGCAAACACATGGCGGGGGTCCTCAACCCCCACTGCCAGACTCAGAGGCCGCAGCAGGTCAGTGGAGCCGAGCACCGGGACCAGGGTGCATCACGCATGGGCGGTGGGCAGGCTGTACCAGTGGAGCGGAGGTGCCAGGCCTGGCCCACCTGCCCGCGTTCCCTGGATCCCCAAGGATTCCAGGGCTGAGCGGCTGCGGGGAACAAGCCAAGTCCCCCCCGGGAGCCAGCAGAGTCACAGACCGGGCAAGTTTACATTGCGCCCAGTCCGCACTGCAAGAGAAACACTCAGTTCAGACAGAGAACAGAGGGCAGGCAGGGAGACAGCAGGCAGAGAGCCCGGGGCGGGGATGCTCCGGCCCCAAAGCGCGGGGAGACGGCCCCCGCTGTGGCTGTAGCAGGAGACGGGGACGCCAGGTCTGAGGGTCGGTGAGGCCTGTTAGGTTCTCGAGGGTCCTTATCTTGCGGCCAGCTAGGCTGGGTGGCGTTGACAGGCGGCCCCGTCTGTAATTTCCTGCCGATCCTTCCTCCTTTCGACAGACACTGGGGGTACGTCCCGAGGCCCGGCGGGCCTGGGGACGCATTGGTGGCGGACAGAGACCCCGGCCCGCCTATGCAACTCTTGGCTCCAAGCATCAATGCACTTGTAAATTCGATAGTGTTACATTTCCCGTGCCAACCTGCCGGTGCATCAGTGGGCACTCCCGCCAGCCCGTCTCTCCCACCCGATGAGGAACACAACATGCAATTGTGTGTTTTGATGCTTGCTGATACCGCTAGGTGTCAAGTGGCATCTCAAACTGGTTTTTAGCTTATTTTTAAGCATCTTTATCATGCTGTGATTTACGCCACATAAAGCTGACTTAGTTGTATGTTTCAGTGAGTTTTAGTAAGTTAATGGAGTTACAGCTATCACCACAGTCTAATTTCAGAGCACTTCTCTCTTCCCGAATCTCTAACATATTTAAAATTGTCTCTGAGATCAAGCACGTTTTCATTAAGATCCCTCTCTTTTTCATTTTCTTTGAATTTTCTTTTTATACCTTTGCCCATTTTGTAGTTGTGCTTTCTTTTTCTTATTGATTTGCAGACACTCTTTGTATAGAATGCTCCCAGACCAGGGCAAGTGCCTTTCCTCACGAAAGCACTGGGGATTGCAATTCCTCTAGATGGGGACGAGTGGGATCTCTTGATGTGCCTGTATCTCCACTACGGAGTGGCCATAGCTGATCTTATTCCCCCCGCCCCCAAACCTCTCAGCACAGGACCTGGCCCAGAGTATCTCTGCCAAGAAGCCTCGGTTCGGTATTTCTAAGCGTGTGGTCTTTCCCCCTCATGGTTCCTCTCACAGTCTGCGACAGTGTGTTCATGGGTATCGGTCTGCTCACCTGCAGAGGCAACCCCTAGACAGGCACCAGCACATTCTGTTCATCGCTGCGCCCAGAGTGCAGAATACTGCTGCCGAGCTCTGGAAAGCACCCACTGGATCTATTAGCTGGCAAAGACCTAAGGAGTTTACAGAACCGAGGGGGAAATACACTGTCCTGACCCAGGGGCCTGCACGGGGGACCTGGGGCTCGTGAGACCACCTCTACCACACCGAATGCGGGCCTGGGACAGCCAGGTTTGCGAGCAAAGCTGGAAATGAATCTCTTCACGCGAACTCTTCCACTTCCAAATATCGGTAGTAGTAGGTTGTTGCACGCGACTTGCTGTTTCAATACAAGCTCGGGAGGAATTCTCGCAACAATGCCAGGGCCTGACCAGAGGCTCAGAGTGGGAAAGCAGCTTGCCAAGGCCACCCGGCCGGAAGGGGCTGTGCTGGAGGCCCCAGAGGCTGAGGTGCTCCAGGAGGAACGGGCACTGTTGAGTAGCCCCTGTAGAGGGAGGTGGGCCTCTGCTGCTCTGGGGCCGTGGCCTCCTGCTGGCCCGCTCTCAGCAACTCATCATTGCGGCCTGCTGACAAGGCAGGGCAATCATCTTGGATTATGAGTGAAGTCTTCTGGGGCCCAGGCAGAGGAGAGACTAGGCTCCGGTCCCTGCCCTCGCAAACACATGGCGGGGGTCCTCAACCCCCACTGCCAGACTCAGAGGCCGCAGCAGGTCAGTGGAGCCGAGCACCGGGACCAGGGTGCATCACGCATGGGCGGTGGGCAGGCTGTACCAGTGGAGCGGAGGTGCCAGGCCTGGCCCACCTGCCCGCGTTCCCTGGATCCCCAAGGATTCCAGGGCTGAGCGGCTGCGGGGAACAAGCCAAGTCCCCCCCGGGAGCCAGCAGAGTCACAGACCGGGCAAGTTTACATTGCGCCCAGTCCGCACTGCAAGAGAAACACTCAGTTCAGACAGAGAACAGAGGGCAGGCAGGGAGACAGCAGGCAGAGAGCCCGGGGCGGGGATGCTCCGGCCCCAAAGCGCGGGGAGACGGCCCCCGCTGTGGCTGTAGCAGGAGACGGGGACGCCAGGTCTGAGGGTCGGTGAGGCCTGTTAGGTTCTCGAGGGTCCTTATCTTGCGGCCAGCTAGGCTGGGTGGCGTTGACAGGCGGCCCCGTCTGTAATTTCCTGCCGATCCTTCCTCCTTTCGACAGACACTGGGGGTACGTCCCGAGGCCCGGCGGGCCTGGGGACGCATTGGTGGCGGACAGAGACCCCGGCCCGCCGCTCCCGCGCGGGGCCGCCAGGGGGCGCGCTGCGCCCACGCGCCGGGGGTCGCGGGCCCGGCCGGGGGCGGGGCGGGGGCGGGGCGGCGCCGCAGGTGGGGTGACTTTGGGTTTGACCTGCCTGGCGACGAGCTAATCCCGGCGTATAATAGGCTCCTGGGAGACAGGGAAAATGGCTGCGGCGCTATCTGCGTCGCCATGGGGACCATCGCGCGCGCGCGCGCGCGCGCGCGTGTGTGTGTGTGTGTGTGTGTGCGCGCGCGCTTGCGCGCGCGTGTGTCCATGTCGGTGTGCGCGCACGCCTGGAAAGCACGGCCTTTGTGGGCGGCACGGGGACCTCTGGCGGCGGGGGGGCTCCGGTCTCTCGCCGCAGGTCCTGAGCGAGGGGCCTGTGGGGCCCCAGGCAGGCGAGCCCCAAGGCGGGCGGGGACCCCTGGGTGTTGCCGAACTCCTTGACTGGTACCTGGCACACACCCACTCTGCCTGGAGTAGGGCCGGCTGGTGTGTGCGGGGGGCAAGGGGGGTCCCCACCACAGGCAGGCCCAGGGCCAGGCCCCTGCCTCCTCCCCAGGACACACAGAAGATACATAAGGCCGCACCCACCTTCGTGCAGACCTGTGCACAGAGTCACGCGTGGAGGCACGCGCCTAGGAGCATGCGGACCCGAGGGCCTGTGGCACACCCACGTCCGGACCCCCACAGCCTGGCCTGGCGTCAGGCCACACCTCCTCCTGTGTGCGCTCCTAGACGGCCTTGAGGAGGGCAGACACGTGGAACACCCCCCCAACCACGCCTGCACCCGCAGGCTGGCACTACCGCTTCTTCTCGAACTAGTCTGCTCATGCTGGGGGACACGCATGCCTGCACGCTCATGCAGCACCCCTTCCTCAGGCAGTCTCACCTGGAGCACGCTCGCACTCGGCCTGAGCACACACCCCCGCGCTTCCTCATCTCACACTTGTTCGATGTGCCCGCAGGTACGCCAACACCCCTGCTCGTTCTGTGCCCACCCACTAGCACACCGCCCTGCTCATCTACACACGCCGGGCACACCCGGGGACATACACTTGGGTGCCTTCGGCAGGCAGGCCGGCCGGCGGCCCGCGCACCGGTCGCCCGAATGCCCCCCGCAGACGGCTATCTGCCTGCCCATCAGTGCGCGGATCTGCGCTGGTAAATGATGCATTCGATGGCGGGCGCATTTGTTGTGCGCGCTCTGAAAGGGCTCCGATAATCTGGAAGGCAGAGATAAGGAACACCATTTATTCCGCGGCACTTTGGAAACAATTCCCTAACCCTGTACAGCCCCATTCTCGGGCAGCCTCCGGGAGCCGGGCAGATAACGATTGGCTATTCATTATCTTCGCCGGGAACAAAGATTAGCCGGCCGAGATGAAAAATTACCCCCG
>SJYG01000305.1:1170464-1184572 GCA_006410535.1 Litocranius walleri | reverse complement strand
CGCCCGCCCGCTGTTCCCTGGGACGTGCTGCTGCTGTGGGGCTGGAGAGGGCGGCTGCTTTCTGGGGTGAAGCCCCTCTCACCCCGCCTCTGGGGTGCCTGCCGCTGCCTTCTCCAGGAGTCCCGGGCTCCGGGTCAGTCCTGTGCTCCCTGAGGGACTGGGGGACAGGGCCCTGGACAGGTAGGTCGGCGTTGTCCAGGAAGCTGTGACCGATGCCCCATCCGTCGTGGTCGCCTCCAGCTGTGCTGTGATTAGGGATCTCCTCAAATGTGGCCGCTGTGACTGAAGGAACGATTTCTAACTTGCTTAAACTGTGGTTCAGTTGCAGTTAAATGGCCACGTGGTCAGTGGCTACTGCGCTGGGCGCTGTGCAGCTGGGCTCCTGAGCACGCCCCCTCCCTGCCCCGGGCAGCTGCAGGGCCGTCCTCGGGCCCTGGAGCTTTGGATGTACCCAGGACTATGTATTTTGTGGGAATTGCAGCCGAAGCTTGAGGCACCCAAGGGGACGGGCCAGCCGTCTAGACCGGCTCCCTCTCCGAGGAGCCTCGGTTTCCTTGTGTGGCATTCGTGTTCGGTGCGGGGGCTGGGGGAGGTGGCTGCTTTTTTCTTGCAGCCCCTTTGGTTCTGAGAGCACTTTAGTCTGAAGTTCTGTGACTGTAGGTGTCCAGTTCTGAGATGCAGAGGCTTCTGTGTGCTTTGTGCTCCTGGGCTCAGTGGGTGGGGGAAGGGAGCAGGGGCGGTGTGAGGGTCTGGAGGGAGGTCGCGGGGCCCGTGGGAGTCCAGCTTGCCGACCCTGCCCTGCCCCGCCCCCCCAGTCAGCCGCCAGGAGAGCAGGCACCTGCTGCGCGAATTGTCAGACGACGACCACCACCTTATGGCGCCGGAACGCCAACGGGGACCCGGTGTGCAACGCCTGCGGCCTCTACTACAAGCTGCACAATGTGAGTCGCCACCCGCCCCGCCCCGCCCCTCCCTGGGGACCAGGCTCTTTGTGCTGCGGGGAGTGGCCTGTGCCGCCATCCCCAGCGTGGCTTGGCTTGGGAAGCGGGTGCCAGAAGGGCTTCCCACGAGGGGGGCAAGCTTGCTGGAGGACGCCGCCCGAGGTCGGGCATCTCTGCTCAGAAGCAAAGCCTGCGGTGGGTGGGCTTCTGCAGGGCCGGTGGGCGGGGGCAGTGCCCTACCGGCGCCTTTCTTGGCAGGGCGGGTGGGAAGGCCCCGGCCAGGCTGGGGGTGCGGTCTGGCCGGGAGAGGCGCTCCAGCTTCTGACAGCTCTGCGTGGCCCCCAGGTGAACAGGCCACTGACTATGAAGAAGGAAGGCATACAGACCCGGAACCGGAAGATGTCCAGCAAGTCCAAGAAGAGCAAGAAGGGGTCCGAGTGCTTCGAGGAGCTGTCCAGATGCGTGCAGGATAAGGCCTCCCCCTTCAGCGCCGCCGCCCTGGCAGGGCACATGGCGCCTGTGGGCCACCTGCCATCCTTCAGCCACTCCGGACACATCCTGCCCACCCCGACGCCCATCCACCCCTCCTCCAGCCTCTCCTTCGGCCACCCCCACCCGTCCAGCATGGTGACCGCCATGGGCTAGGGAATGCCCCACGGACCGATGGACGGATGCCGGGGACCCAGTGCCCAGCTCACCCCGAGACCGTGGCCCCTGCCCGCCCAGCTGGACATGCGTGGCCTCACCTGTGGGTGCCAGGGCCGCCACTGTGAAGCAGCTCCCAGGCAGGCCTGGCCACACCCAGGCGGGGTTTCCACCGCGGACTGTAAGCGTGAAGGACAACTCTGAAGAGACACGAGCGGGCGAGGGACCCTCGGGGGCCACGGAGAAAGCAGGGGAAGAGTTGATCTGGCTCAGGTTTCTCACGAGGACAAGGAGACTTGGTTCTTGGGGCCGAGCGCCACGTGGCCAGCCCGCCTGCCTGGCTCTGGCGGCAGGTCTCTGTGGGGATCTGGGCCCCCTCTGCAAGCGCCGAACCCAGCTGGGCTGAGCCTCTCCAGGGGGCCGCGCAGGCCCCGGAGGGCAGAGACAATCGGGCGGCCCTGTGCGGATTCCCAGGCCAGGGCTGGGCCGCAGGAAGGAAGCGCTTTCTTGAGAGGGGAAGCGTCTCCCACATCGCTCTCTGGTCCTGAGGCTGGAGCCAGCCTGACCCGAGCGCCCTCCATGGCCCCGAGCCGCTGCCGCCGCCTCAGCCAGGGACACCCTGTACATACTCCTTTTTCTTCTAGCCCCTGAACCCCCCCTCTTCTCCGACACCGACGCAAAAGAAAAACATACATAAAAAAAGGAGAAAACCTGCATAAGCTTAACTCGCTGAGGAGTTGTTTTATTTTTAAACTCTTTGGGTCCAGTCAATTGTACGTGGCCACAGGAGCCCTTGCTGTGGAAAAAAGAAAAACCTACAAACCAAGGCTGTGGCTGGAGGGACTCTCAGATGGCACCGTCCTCGGATGGGGGCCGGGGGCCGGGGCGGCGCCAGGCTTTGGGGGGCTGCCGCGGCAGGTAGGGCTGCCAGGCTCCCGCTGCGCCGCGCTGTGGGTGTCTGGACCCTTCCCAAGGTACAGCTGTACATAACCATGTCCAGGCGGAGAGTCTGTGAGGCCGCAGCGGGCGCGGCGGCTGGCCGGGGCCGGCCCAGGAAGAGGACTGTGCTGATGTAGGCCAAGTGCAATAGGGGGCACCACAGCCGGAAGTAACTTATTTTGTACTAGTCTCCGCATAAGAAGAAGAATCGGCAGTATTTTCTGGTTTTATGTTTTATTTGGCTCGTTTTTTTTTGGATTAGTGAACTAAGTTATTGTTAATTATGTACAACATTTATATATTGTCTGTAAAAACTGTATGCTCTCTTCCTACTCCTTCAAAGTGAATACTGTTAAGAATAATAAAATACTTTTTGTGAATGCCTCTGGCCTGCCTCATGGGCTCACGGGGCTCCTGAGTCCCGCCTGGGTGTGGAGATTGTTAAGAGTGAACTGGCCCTACAGCCCTGGGGTTCAGACGGAAGGGCTCCTGGAACACGGGGCCCTGCGCCTCCCCTGAACTGCGCCACCTGAACTCCCTCACTGCCTGGGGGGGGTCCTGGGGTCCCGGTGGGTGCGGCGGGGGGGCTGCTCAGGGAGGCGGTGGGCTCTGCACCCTGTAGCCACGTGCTGGCCCTTTTCCTAAGGGCTCAGTGGGGCCCAGGGAGAGCCCAGGGGCCTGTGTCCCCTGCCATCCTTGAGCTCCTGTGTCTGAGCTCCCTGCTCACCGTGTCCGTGTCCACCGGCAGGCGTGATCCCCGGTGTCTCTGACCGCTGAGGCCACTGAGCGCTGTTCTCTAATCAACAATTCTGGTTACTGGGGACAGTCGTCATGATTGACGTTCCTGATCAGTGACACATCTGATCACCAGGCCGGTGACCGTAGACATCGGCTTCCTAACAGCCGATCGCCAGCGCGCGATCACCAGGGTTTCATCAAGGCCTCCGCTTGGGGCTGTGTCCCGTCACTGACTGCTCACCAGCGGCAGGCCCTGCTCAGTGGCGGCTCCTGACCACCTCTCACCACCCAGGCTGCACCCTCTTCAGTGTCTACATCCGAGCTGCCTGGCTGCCGACCCCCGCTGTGCCCTGTCACTGCTGTCCCGGGTCTTGCAGAGTGTGGTCACCGGTCAGGACTTTCCCAATCAGGGGCAGGTCTGACTGCTCACGGTGACCAGCATCTGCAGGCCCACGCCACCCCAGCACCAGCGCGTGACCTCAGGCCCACTGCCCCTGGTCACGGAGAGGCCTCCTTGCCATCAAAGCTTCCGACTGCCCAGTGAGAGTCATCGCGTTCAACGCGGGTGACTGCAGAGTCTTCCCTTCCCAGTCCCCAGTGACAGTGTCCCTCACCCCCCGATCCGCAGCAGCAGCGACTGCCAGCCTCACAGGTCCCCGAGACCACCTGTCTCTAACCATCAGCGCCTCGATCCCCAGAAGCCCACACACTTCTGGGTGGTCATGGCCACTGACTCGAGACCACTCTCAGTCACTGACGAAGGGACGCTGGTGCCCCCACCGCCTCCTCACCCACCACGGCCCTGGTAGCTGTGGTCAAGGCTGCCTCTCACCAGCAGGATCCCGGGTCTCCCCGAGGTCACCTTCCTCAAGTCCCCCACTCACCACCCACGATCCTGACCCCCACGGTCTCTGCTCCCCGGGTCCCTGGTGACGTGTATCTGACGGCCCTCTGCTGGCTCCCAGGCCTCACGTCCACTGCCCAGGAGGCTCCCCTTTATCCTCCTCAGCTCAGACCACAGGCTGGAGGGCGCGGGCCCGGGTGCCCACTGGGGCTCTCAGATGACCACCCCCCTAGTCAGGACAGAGGGAGGGGAGCGCCTGCCTGGGTCCCTGACCCATGCCGCCCCTGCCCCTGCTGTGCCCTCCGCCCACGTCCTCGCTGGAGCAGGAACAGCCCACTGTGTAGTCGGGCCGGGCTCTCAGCAGCTCCCCTCCCAGCCGCGTGGCTCGGCCTCCCCTCCTGGGGTCTTGCTGGCCTGCGCCCCGGCTCCTGACCACAGGAGAGGGTGTCTCACTTGGATGGCACATCAAGCGCGCACACACGCCTGGCCCTGCTGTGGTCTGGGGGCCACGTGGCCCAGAAGACCAGCAAGAGTCTCTGCTCCCAAGCAGAGGACGTTCCAGACTGTGAGTGGCATGGCGACCCCACCCCAGCCTCTGGCCAACAGGCCCTCCATCCAGAGTCTAGGGCCACCGCCTAGAGCCCGGAGACTAAGCTGCTGCCCGAAGCGTGGGGCAAAGAGCCTGACCCTCGACCCAGAACTTAGCACCTACCTGCGGGAACTCAGCCTGAGGCCCTGAGCCCGGACCTCAGAATCCAGGCGTCAGAGCAGAGCCCAGAAACCCCGGGGCCCTGCTGTGGGCCCCAAGCCTCAGTCCAGAGCTTGCAGCTCAGAACCAGAGCTCACTCATGACCCAAGCACAGAATCCACAGCCCAGGATGACCCCTGGAAGAGGCCTCCCTGTCCCCAGCGCTTCTCTAGCGGCCCCCATCTCCCTGCTTCCTTCCGCCGCTGGAGTCCGTGCAGGGGCCCGGGCCAGGGCTACGGAAGGTGCTGAGAGCTGGCTGGCCGCTGGGCCGCTGGCGGGCGCTTCTCAGACACCTGTGAACCAGACCCGGTCACTGATCCCGCACACGGGAACCAGCCCTGTTGGTTCTTGGCGTGGGGGTGGGCCCGAGACACGCGAGGCTCCTTGCTGGGGGGGACCTGCTGCCAGGATTACAGGTTTGCAGGGCAGGGGGCCTTGACAGAGCTGGCTGGAGGGTGGCGGTGGGGGCGTGGGGATGAGGGGGACGGTGTTCCCTGCAGCAGGGCGGGCAGCTCATGCTGGCCCTGGAGGCCCAGCTTCCAGGCCAGCAAGTCCCTCCAGAGCAGAAGCCCAGACTCAGGGCTCCCGCTCCCACACCGCTGTTCCCAACCCCCAGCGAAGTCTCCCACAGCCCAGGGTCATTGTGCTGGACACAGTTTCGGTTCTGTGGCCGCGGAGCTCCCAGGCAGGGTGGGCGCACAGGCGGGCTGCTCCGGGCGCTGGGCCTTTCTGACTCTGCGGGTGGCGCCGGGTGCCGGGGGTGAGCTGGCCTTTGTTCCATCTGTTTGCACCCAGGGGGGCAGGCGGCCTGGGCCCTTCCTCCTGCAGGGCCCCTTCTTCCCATCTGTGGGAGGAAGGACCCAATCCCTCCTTGTAATTCTTACAGTCTAGCTCGGTCCCCAGAACCCTCCTCCCCGCTCCTGGTGACCCTCCGCCAGGAACAGGGCAGGGAGCCAGCATTCCAGGCCCCAGGGTCCCAGACCGACCCCACCCCGGGGGAACTAGGCGTGCGTGGGATGACTGGGTCCAGCTCACCTGGGAGGAAGGGAAGGTCAGCCATGGGACTGTCCGGGTGGGGGTGGGGGGCGGCGCATCCTGAGCCTCAGCGTGGCCGGCACATCAGAAAGTGGCCCGGCTTGTTTTGCTTTTAGGCAAAATGATGAAATGATTCCGAACTTTATCTGGAAAAACTAACAAGACCAGCAGAACAAGTCAGAAAATTAGGGAAAAAACAGAGCGCAGAGTGTGTGCATGGCTTTCCACTATTAAACAAGACTCTCATCTCGGTCGTTCAAACCTCGTGGCTGGGCGGACAGAATAAGCCGATCAACAGCTCAGACTCGGGTGAGCCTGAAAGAGACCCGACTCTTTACAAGACAACAGGCGACCAACGCGGCATCCTGCACTGACGCAGGCTATTTGGTCCCGGGGGCCGGAACACCCAGCCGGCAGCACCTCCACGGGTGGAGGCCTGCTCAGGTCTGGGACCGACAGCCTGTGGCCGGACCGGCCAGCGGACATTGGGCTGCACCATGTTTGACAAAAATATGACTGAGTTGCAAATACTTCTAAGTGAGGAGATTCAGGGAGTTCCCTGGCAGTCCAGAGGTTAGGGTTCCAGGCTTCCACTGCCTTGGCTTGGGTTCAATCCCTGGTCAGGACACTGGGATCCTGGAAGCCGTTTGGCATAGCCAAGAAAAGAAAGATTGGGAGATTCACTTAAAAAGAGGCCGAAGAGCTGGCACCGAGGGGCTGCGTGTGTGCAGGGCCATCTCTGCTCCGCTCCCCTCAAGCCCTGCGCCGTCCCCACGGGGCCCCTCCCGCCCAGGCCTGTCTGGGTCTTGGGGACACAGGGCTTGAGTCCCAGCGTCCCGTGGAGTCTGTGCTGCGTCCTGACTTTTCAAGGATCTGTTCTCAAAACCATTCACTGCAACGTACCCAGCTGGGTCGCCCGGGTTGGTTCTCCGACTGAAAGACTGGCCAGGGAACACTGCAAGGCTCTAGTGAAGTCTGGCCTTTGAAGGAATCAAAGAGAAAGAAGGGCCCATTTTAAGGAAATGTGCTAAGATTGCAAACCTTCTGGGGCAGGGAGGGAGTGGGGATAACGCCTGGGGTCGTGCGGTGCGTCTGAAGTGAGCCCTGAGATCACTTTCTAGCTCCAAGGCTAGAAGGCTGAGTAGTCTTCCACAAGAGAGCCTGGATGCGACCCACACGCTCAGGAAGGGGGCTTGGTGTGCAGTTATTGCAGGGGCAAAAGCAGGGGCTCGAGCAGGCATTGTTGGCACCCTGCTTACAGCAGCTCCATTCACAGCAGCCCCAAGGCAGGGGCCACGCAAGTGTCTGCCGCCAGACGAGGGGAGGAAGGCAGTGAGGCCCATCGCACGGGGGAATATTACTCGACCTCATGAAGAAGGGGAGCTCTGACACCCGCTACAACACCACGACGGACCTTGAGGCCTTCACGCTCAGCTACAGACAGACACACACTGGCTGCTCCCACGGATCTGAGGCCAGGAGCTCCCAGACTCACAGGGACAGAAAGGAGAGGCTGGTTACCAGGGCCGGGGCGCGGGGGCGGGCGGGCGTGCTCTCACGGGACGGCTTCGGTTCCGGAGATGACGGCAGGGCCGCAGACGCGTGGGGACGCCCTCACGGCCAGGGACTGGACGCGTCGCAACGGCAGCCTTCATGTTATGCGTGTTTCGCCGCAGTCAACGAAGAGGAGGGGGTGAGAGAACCACAGGACACCCACGAGAAAGCCTTGAAAACGCCTCCTGAAGGCCACGCTCTGAAGCCGAGTGCACCGCACGGTGACAGCAGCCGCTGCAACGTCTGGGGAAGGAATCGTCCCCAAACGCTAACAGAGGGTGACGTCTTTGTGACAGGCGATTTCTCCTTCTCCCCATTTTCCAACTATTCCACAACGAGATTTAATAGCTTTAATAATAGAATTATTTAAGACTAACCATTGCAAAATGGGAGATAAAAACTTTGCAATTGGGCCAACACGCAAAAGTTCAAAACAAAAACAATGCAACATGTAATGAAGAGACAGCTCCCTGACACCTCCCCGCCCAGCCCCCGACAAACAAGGGAACAGGCGGCGGGAGGGACGGGGAGAGCCGGGGTCCTCCCCAGTAGACATGGAAGCAAACACCTGGCGATCATCTGGACGGGAGCTCAACCCCAGAAAGAATCAAGGCCGTGCCGATTTTGCATGGAGGCACCACTTTTAACCTCTCTTGTCAGGAAGACGGCAAAGGCCAGCAGACTGTAGGAATGGCCGCTGGCACGCGCCACGTGTGGGAATGTTGACTGGATTCCACGTGCTCCCTGGCCCAGCAAGCTCGTCCCAGGAGTGCTTCACAGAAACACTAGAAATAAAAAGTTCAACTGCAAGGGTTTTTTTCTGGGGGGAAGGAAAATGCAGAACAATATATAATGCATGACTTTTTTGTTTTAAAAAATATTTGTGTGGATATATAAAGAAATCTGGGAAGACATGCCTCATGAGAAATAGCTGTTACTTCTGGGAAGTGTGAGAGGCCACGGGTGGGGAGATGGTAGTTTTCACTTTACGACTCTGTGTTATTATCAGAAGCTGCCACTTGTGTTATGTAGAAAATAAAGAATCATTATTAGAACTTTTTCTCTACGATCCGCCTTGCTTCTGGTCCGTCTCTCGGGGGTTCTCCCCTTCAGATCTGCCCGGAGAATGCCTCTTCACCCTTCAAAACCCCAGCCAAAGATCCTAGAGGGAGCCTTACCTGACTCCTCCCTCCCGTCAGCCCCTCAGGGCTCCCTAGTCCCTAACCGATGCCTCAGATGCGTGGGATCGTCCAGTATGTGCCTGGCTGGGAGGCAGACCAAGCTCCCTCTCCCTAGCTGTGCGGCCCTGACCTAGTCACTGTCCCTGAACCCTCGGTCCTCATCAGTAAAGGCAGACCACACCTTGCAGGGTTGGTGAAAGGGTAATATAAGGAAGGCCAAGGGTACTCCATCCTCGGAAACCCACCCAAGCAGGAGACGGCCTTCTGGGGCCATTTCAGCTCAGGGGGCTTCAGATGGAGCCCTGGAGCTTGTCTCCACTCCTGGAGGCCCACGTGTTTGGCGGCCCCTTTGTTCTCGCTTCTCCAGGCACCTAAGGCTGTGGACGGGAGCGTTAAGGCGACAGCCCTGGCCGTTCGGCGGGTGCTTTCCACGTTTCCCCCCAGCCTGCCCCCAGCGGGGTGGGCTGCCCCTAATGACCCTCCTGCATGGCTCAGACATTGGGGACTGCTCCCCGGGAGGGGCAGGCAGGATGGCTCCCATTGGCATGCAGGCTGGAGCTGGGGCTCCTCCCCAGAGAGGGGATTTGGGGCGCCCAGCCCAGCTGCTTCCTTCCAGCTATCTGGTCCCCTAGTCCCTCACCCCAACCCTGATGCAGGGCTCCCAGGGGGACCCCGAGGAGATGCCGGCTGCTTTCTTCTCCCCACCCCTCCCTCCAGGTGTGGCTGTGCTGATCTAGGGGAGGCCGTGATCCAGGCACAGAGCGGACACTGGGGGAGGCCCCCTGTCCTCAGGAGCGGATGCTGGGGAAGGCCCTCGTCCTCAGGAGCAGATGCTGGAGGAGGCCTCCCGTCCTCAGGAGCAGATGCTGGAGGAGAACTCCCGTCCTCAGGAGCAGGCAGGCAGATCCACCGTGCACCGCCTGGCTCCACCCACACCCACGGGCAGCACCCTGGTCTCCTCTGTTACTCTCTGCCCGCTGCTCGGGCCCTGCCACCTGTCTCTTCTGCCATGGGGTTTGCGTGTGACCTTTTCATTTCAATGGTGAATACCCAGAAAGAGCCAACCACACAACACCTCCAACCCACTGCAGGATCCTTGCCTGGAGAATCCAATGCGCAGAGGAGCCTGGCAGGCTACCACCGTCCACGGGGTCGCAAAGAGGCAGACCCAAGCACGCCCTCCACCTGGTACTGGTTTTCTATTCCATGTAAGAAACCGCCGCCAACTCAGACGCTCAAAGGCGCACGCGTGTCTCTGCCACCGTCTGTGGATCAGGAGGCCGGGGCAGGGCGGCTCAGGGCTCCACGTGGCCTGCCACCAGGGCCGGCCTCTCAGCAGAGGCAGGGCCGCAGAGACGCCCGACGGCTGCCAAGCTCCTCGACTGCCCTGCAGCTGCGCCATCTGCCAGCTCCTAAGTGGGCAACAAACAAGACTCTGATGGAGGGACCCACTGGGCGGAGCTCATATAAAGTCCCACAGTCCCAGAGCGACATCCCCGTAAGTCAGAGCCCCCTCTTCTCGGGGGAGTGGGAGGGGCCTAGAACTGCAACTACTGAGTCAAGGGACCACCCCCGCCCCCCACCTGGAGGCTAAGGCCAAGGGATTTCTGAACTTGTCCCAGTTACCATTCCCCCCACAGGGTCTGGGGACTTCATACCCTCGCTGCCACTTAGTGCGTTTTGCACACTGCGCTTATACTAGTTTGTTGGGTATGAAATAGTCTCTCGCTGTGGAGGTCTTTCTGGAACCTGCAACTGATCGAGTACCTCCCCTACTGCTGATTCACAGCTGCCCCGGGGGGCCCCAGTCCAGGACACACGCACACCCGGGCCTGGCGCCCGAGCCCTGCGGCCCAGCCGTGCAGCCTCTGTGCCCGCAGGCCCCGCAGCTCCTTCATGTTTCGAGGTGCTGACCTTGTTAATTCATTAGGAAATAAATAGCCAAACAAGTCACCTGTATTGTTTTAAATGTGTGTATGAATGAGACGAGCACCTCCGGCCCATCACTTCAGCTCAGTCGCTCAGCTGTGTCCAACTCTTTGCGACCCCATAGACTGCAGCACGCCAGGCCTCCCTGTCCATCATCACCAGCTCCCGGAGTCCACCCAAACCCAATTGGCATGCAGGCTGGAGCTGGGGCTCCTCCCCAGAGAGGGGATTTGGGGCGCCCAGCCCAGCTGCTTCCTTCCAGCTATCTGGTCCCCTAGTCCCTCACCCCAACCCTGATGCAGGGCTCCCAGGGGGACCCCGAGGAGATGCCGGCTGCTTTCTTCTCCCCACCCCTCCCTCCAGGTGTGGCTGTGCTGATCTAGGGGAGGCCGTGATCCAGGCACAGAGCGGACACTGGGGGAGGCCCCCTGTCCTCAGGAGCGGATGCTGGGGAAGGCCCTCGTCCTCAGGAGCAGATGCTGGAGGAGGCCTCCCGTCCTCAGGAGCAGATGCTGGAGGAGAACTCCCGTCCTCAGGAGCAGGCAGGCAGATCCACCGTGCACCGCCTGGCTCCACCCACACCCACGGGCAGCACCCTGGTCTCCTCTGTTACTCTCTGCCCGCTGCTCGGGCCCTGCCACCTGTCTCTTCTGCCATGGGGTTTGCGTGTGACCTTTTCATTTCAATGGTGAATACCCAGAAAGAGCCAACCACACAACACCTCCAACCCACTGCAGGATCCTTGCCTGGAGAATCCAATGCGCAGAGGAGCCTGGCAGGCTACCACCGTCCACGGGGTCGCAAAGAGGCAGACCCAAGCACGCCCTCCACCTGGTACTGGTTTTCTATTCCATGTAAGAAACCGCCGCCAACTCAGACGCTCAAAGGCGCACGCGTGTCTCTGCCACCGTCTGTGGATCAGGAGGCCGGGGCAGGGCGGCTCAGGGCTCCACGTGGCCTGCCACCAGGGCCGGCCTCTCAGCAGAGGCAGGGCCGCAGAGACGCCCGACGGCTGCCAAGCTCCTCGACTGCCCTGCAGCTGCGCCATCTGCCAGCTCCTAAGTGGGCAACAAACAAGACTCTGATGGAGGGACCCACTGGGCGGAGCTCATATAAAGTCCCACAGTCCCAGAGCGACATCCCCGTAAGTCAGAGCCCCCTCTTCTCGGGGGAGTGGGAGGGGCCTAGAACTGCAACTACTGAGTCAAGGGACCACCCCCGCCCCCCACCTGGAGGCTAAGGCCAAGGGATTTCTGAACTTGTCCCAGTTACCATTCCCCCCACAGGGTCTGGGGACTTCATACCCTCGCTGCCACTTAGTGCGTTTTGCACACTGCGCTTATACTAGTTTGTTGGGTATGAAATAGTCTCTCGCTGTGGAGGTCTTTCTGGAACCTGCAACTGATCGAGTACCTCCCCTACTGCTGATTCACAGCTGCCCCGGGGGGCCCCAGTCCAGGACACACGCACACCCGGGCCTGGCGCCCGAGCCCTGCGGCCCAGCCGTGCAGCCTCTGTGCCCGCAGGCCCCGCAGCTCCTTCATGTTTCGAGGTGCTGACCTTGTTAATTCATTAGGAAATAAATAGCCAAACAAGTCACCTGTATTGTTTTAAATGTGTGTATGAATGAGACGAGCACCTCCGGCCCATCACTTCAGCTCAGTCGCTCAGCTGTGTCCAACTCTTTGCGACCCCATAGACTGCAGCACGCCAGGCCTCCCTGTCCATCATCACCAGCTCCCGGAGTCCACCCAAACCCAAGTCCATCGAGTTGGTGATGCCATCCACCCATCTCATCCTCTGTCGTCCCCTTCTCCTCCTGCCCTCAATCTTTCCCAGCATCAGGGTCTTTTCAAATGAGTCAGCTCTTCGAATCAGGTGGCCAAAGTATTAGAGCTTCAGCTTCAGCATCAGTCCTTCCAATGAATATTAAGGACTGATCTCCTTCAGAATGGACTGGTTGGATCTCCTTGCAGTCCAAGGGCCTCTCAAGAGTCTTCTCCAACACCACACTTCAAAAGCATCAATTCTTTAGTGCTCAAATTTATAGTCTTAACTGTCTTATCTGTACACGACCACTAGAAAAACCATAGCTTTGAGCAGACGAAACTTTGTCGGCAAAGTGACATGTCTGCTTTTTAATATACTGTCTACGTTGGTCACAGCTTTTCTTCCAAGGAGCAAGCATCTTTTAATTTCATGGCTGCAGTCACCACCTGCAGTGATTCTGGAGCCCCAAGAAAATAAAGTCTGACACTGTTTCCACTCTTTCCCCATCTATTTCCCATGAAGTGATGGGACCAGATGCCATGATCTTTATTTTCTGAATGTTGAGCTTTAAGCCAGCTTTTTCACTCCTCTTTCACTTTCATCAAGAGGCTTTTTAGTTCCTCTTCACCTTCTGCCATAAGGGTGGTGTCATCTGCATATCTGAGGTGACTGATATTTCTCCCGGCAATCTTGATTCCAGCTTGTGCTTCTTCCAGCCCAGCGTTTCTCATGATGCACTCTGCATACAAGTTAAATAAGTGGGGCGACAGTATACAGCCTGGACGCACTCCTTTCCTGACCTGGAACCAGTCAGTTGTTCCATGTCTGGTTCTAACTGCTGATTCTTGACCTGCATACAGGTTCCTCAGGAGCAGGTCAGGTGGTCTGGTATTCCTGTCTGTCTCAGAATTTTCCAGTTTGTTGGCATCACACAGTCAAAGGGTTGGTCCCCCTTCACAGCTGGTCATGTCTCTGTCCTCCCCAGAGCCTGGAGCAGGCTGTGCAGGGTGGGGAGAGGGAGGTGGCCCAGCTGAACCCACACCTTAGGGGACGCTGTGCCCTGATCCCCAGGCACAGCAGTGCTTCCGGCCTCGTGGGGGCTGCGTGTGCTCACTTGCACGGTGTGCCCTGGCCCCTCGGCCTGGCCTGAGCATGCGTGTGCAGGGTGCACGCCCTCTCGACTGCCCCGTCAGGAGGAGCTGTCTTTCTGTTTTTCCTTCACAGCACCTCCCACCACCTGACACTACACGAAACCATCACTCGCATCAGCTTCTCAGACCTTCTGCACTAGAGTCGCCTCCACAAAGGCAGGGCTCCACCCGGTGCACTCACCGGCGAACACGCCTACAGCCCCCGGAGGGGCACACGGCACAGGCGCGACAGGAGCTCAAGATGGATGGTGGGTGGGTACGTGTGTGGGAGGATGGTTGGATATGTGGGTTGGTGTGTGGGTGGGTGAGTGGATGGGTGAATGGGAGGATGGATGGATGGATATGTGGGTGAGTGGGTAGGTGGATGGGTGAATGGGAGGATGGATGGGTGAATGGGTGGATGAGTGAATCGGTGGATGGATAAGCAGATGGATGGGTGAGTGGATGGACTTGTGGGGAGGATGGGTGGGCAGACCGATGGATGGGAGGATGGGTGACAGGGTGGGTGATGGATAGATGGATGGATGAGTGGGTGATGGGTAGGTGGGTGGGTGGATGGATGAGTGGATGGATGGGTGGGTGATGGGTAGGTGGGTGGGTGGATGGATGAGTGGATGGATGGGTGGGTGGGTG
>SJYG01000305.1:1154643-1169720 GCA_006410535.1 Litocranius walleri | reverse complement strand
GTGGATGGGTGGGCGGATGAGTGGATGGGTGGGCGGATGAATGGATGGGTGGGTGGATGAATGGATGGATGAATGGATGGGTGAATGGATGAATGGATGGGTGGACGGATGAGTGGATGGGTGGGTGGATGAGTGGATGGGTGGGTGGATGAGTGGATGGGTGGATGGATGAGTGCCTGGCTGGGTGATGGCTGGGTGGGTGGATGGGGCATGTGTACTGTGTGCAGGCTTCAGGCTTCTTTGTTCTATACTTTTCCCCAAAAGACCTAAGAAATCACACAGCCTGGAAGATGCAGAGGCCCGTGGGCGCCGGGGGAGCTTCTGGGAGCTGGATTCTCCTAGGTGCCTGAAACCAGCTGCAGGAACTGGGATCAGGGCCCTTCCCAGGGCTGCTGTGGGCGGGGGTGGGGAGGGGAGGGCAGCTGCCCTGGAGGCTGGCACACTCTGGAACCTGGGGGGTGGCCCCAGGCGTGACACCTTCTCTCAGGTTGTAATCGCCCACTGAGCCTCCAGAGACCACGTGGCCCACCCCAGGGGTGTAGCCTGGGTGGGGGTGAGGGTGAGGACGCAGAGACCCGGTGGGCACGTGTCACTGGTGGGACGCTCCCCTGGAGGTCCAGGGAGGGCCGGCAGGTCTGAGCCTTGTCTATGCAGAGGCCGTCCTGGGGCGTCTGGGTGGACAGGCCGCCCCCACGCCCTCGCCTGCCCGGTGGCCCTGCTCCCAGCCACCAGCCTGTATGTCTCTCCACCACTTGCCCGACTCCTCGGACCGCCCGTCCACCCCTCTGCCGTCACTCATCTGTCCTGTCCTTCCGCCCGCCCACCCTGACCTCGCCCGTCACCCACACTTCCGTCATTAACCTACGGTGGCCAGCTCTTCCACCGTCCAAAGCTGTCCTCTCAGCAACCCGAAGGGGAAGATGCTATTCTGCTCCCATCTGACAGAGGAGACCGAGGCCCCAGGAGGAGCAGTGACCTCCTCGAGAACGCACAGTGGGTAGACAGCGGCTGTCTGACCTGGCAGGCTGAGAGCGCAGCTTCCCCACCCATCCATGCGTCCACCCGTCGCTGTCCGTCGCCCAGTCCCTGCACTCACCGGTCCCCATCCACCCAGCGGCCCATCCATCCTGGAGCTAATGCACTTAGCACACTGGGGGCCCCGAGGGGAGACAGGCCTGAACTGCCCATCTGGCTGGGCAGGGGGGCAGGGGGCGCTGGGGGGGCTGCCCCAGGCCAGGCAGGGCTGCACGGGGCTGGGGGAGTTAACCGAGTGACTGCCAGGATCATCTAATTAGGGACGCTAGTGATAAGCAGATAGGATCGGGGGTGATTAGAATCCTTTTAAAAAGCCACTCCATTAATTACAGAGACAGAGAGAGGCCTATGGCCGCTGAGAATACCAACTGGCTGCCTGGCCGCCCCCCCACCGCCCCAGCTCACCCTGGGCTGCTGTGTGACCTTGGGTGCGCCCTACTTTCTCTGGGTGAGAAGGCACGGGGTTGGACTCTGCCGGCCAGCGCCTGGTCACCCAAGGGCCTGTTTCTCGCCCTGGGCCGGGGCTCCAGGTGGGCCTGAGACCAGGGAGGGCAGGGGCTCCCCAGGGAGCAGGAAGCCCTGCAGGGAGAAGCCTCGTCACCCACGGGCAGTCGAGGCAGAGAGGAGGATGGGGGCTGGCTGGCCAATGTCAGCTCAGCCCTGAGCCATGGTGGGTCTGTGGAGGGGCCTGGGCCGGCCGCTCCCGCCATCTCCACAGACACTTCCGGCTCCTGGGCCTCAGAGGATGCCAGTCCAAGCCGGCAGAAGGGGAGCCCTCTGTAGAAGGGGAGCCCCCTGAACAGAAGGAAGCCCTTCTGCATGTGGCCATCCTCACGGGCACTGCCGCGGTCCTCGGCCGCCCTCAATCCCGCACTGTGGGCTCCTGGCCCAGCCTGCTCACCCCGCGCCCCCTGCACTGCGGCCCACTCCCCACGGCCTCCAGCCTGTCTCCTTCCCCATGGCCTCCGGCTGCCCGCCCACTCTGGGGGCCTCAGGCCAGCCCAGGACCTGGGGGACAGGAGGGCAGGGAGCCTGCTGAGGGGCTCGGGCAGCATCAGCGTCAGAGGAGATTCCTCCACGCGAGGCCAGCGGAGGCCGGGAGCCCCAGGCAGGGTGCAGAGAGGGGGCCTGGGCCAGGGCCACGTCTGCGGGGTGCCCTGGGGTTTCAGCACCCTGGGTCCCACACCCGACCGTGCTGTGACCACCCCTCACTGTGCTGACTGTGCTATTGCGGGGCCCGGGCTTCCACCAAGTTCATACCCGCTACCACCATCAGGGTGACAGGCCAGCACACGCGCCGGCTCCTCCCTCCCCACCCGCCCGGTGGGCACCACCCTCGCACCGGGGTCACCACTCTACACCCTACACCCTACACCCCCGCTGCTGCCGCCGCCTCTGACGTCACCCGCCTCTGATGTCACCTGCCTTGCCGGCCCCTTGCCCTGTCCCCGCTGGCAGCACCCCAACCTCTGCCACCCGCCGCGCCCTGTCCATCGCCACCACCCCAGCCCGTGTCTGTGCTGCCGTGACCATCCACACGCTTCTCCCCCATCCCTTTGTCGCCACCAGCATCCTGACCTCAGCAAGCAGCGGTCACAGTGGCCAGTTTCTGCACCGTGACCACGCCTTTCTCACCACCTCACCCCCATCGCCCCCATTTCCACAGCCGCCACCCCCTTCACCTGAGCCACTCCCACGGGGTAGAGTCACCGCCACGTGACAGGCGTGAAGACGTGGCCCCCGAGGTCACAGCCACTGGCCGACACGGGGCGCAGAGACCAGGAAGCCAGTCACCGATGACCGCGGTCTGCGGCTCCAAAGCAGCGGCTCTCGAGGGTCGCCCGACAGCTGCTCGAGCCCCAGCGTGATCTGGCGAGCATGTCCTGAGCACCTCAGCCGGCTGCTCCGAAGCATGGCCTCTGGGAGGGTCACCCGAAGCTGCTGCAGACCTCTGGGCGGCCCTCTGCCTGCTCCTGCCTCCTCCTCCACACCTCAGGCCCCTGCAGACTCCAGCCATACGGGGCACCTCCGGGGTGCGGTGGAGAACATGGAGGAGCGTGGTGGTCCCCGCATGAGCGCCGGCCGGCGGGGTCACTCTCGGCGCTCCCCTCTGCGCCCCCCATCCTCGCCAGCACCCCGACTGTTCCTGCCACGGGCCGCCACCACTACTGCTGCCCCCAGCAGGAGCAAGGCCAGCCCCTCCTCCCCCAGGACCACTGCAGCCTCATCCACCGCAAGGCTCTGCCCTCTGCCCTCTGCACGGACCGCGCCTCTCAGGGTGCTGCTGGAGACGCACAGACCTGGGGACCGCCACTCCCCACTCCACTGAAAATGGCCTTGCCCACATGCTGTGGGCAAGAGTGACATTCGCGATGTCCCAAGAGGGGCTGTGGGAGGGTCCCCAGTGTCTGCCAGCTCCTGCTCTCCCCCCCAGAGACCCCTCAGTCTACGCTCCAGGAGAAGAGCATGCGTTGCAGCCCCAGCAGCAGCCCCAGGGGTGCTGACGCGTAAAGCGGGCGAGAGCCAAGTGTCAGCCCTAAGCTTCTGCCACCAGGCGCCTCCTGTGGGCACCCTCCCTCAGTCCCAGCGGACAAGCCTGCCGAGAATAGGGTCCTGCCGCAGCGACAGACACCGGGCGTCCCACCTACGGAACTGCCTGCACCTGCGTCCAGCCGGGTTACCCCATCGCCGAGCGCGTGGGTGGGTGGGCTGGGGATGGAGGGTGAGCCGTCCTCTGGGCGAGGGGTGTGAGGAGACAGCGCTTGTCACCCTGGGGTCCCCACTATCTGCTTTCAGCTGCCCCCACAGCATTTGGAGTTGGTTAGAACATGCTGTCCCCACGAGGAGCTGGGAGCCCAGCATCCGTGAGCATCAGGGGAAAAGGAGCCATCAAGGGGTGGATAGGAAGGGGCGCAGACCAGGAACGGGCACAGAAGACGCTGTCCCACGTGGCCCGCTGACCCCCCGGGGGCGGTGCCTCATCTCACCTGGAGGCGAGGGGCGAGGGAAGCGATGTGTTAGCGCTTGCTAATGCTGCTTCTGGACGCGCCAGGCCGCTCTCCCTCAGGGTGGGCGGGGGCTGCTCCCCCCGGCTGTCCCGGGGCGGCCCAGTGGGCCCTGCTGTGTTCTTCCCCCCTCCCCCAGCCTTTGCTCAGTGTGCCTCTGTCTTTCCCAAGCACTCCTGTCATGGATTTTGGACCTGCCCAGGTAATCCAGGGTGATCTCTAATTGCATACGGAGAAACCCTTTTCCCCAACCGTAACAGGAGCACACCCACAGGTTCTGCGGCTGGGACGGGGCCATTGTTCGACCCGCTGCGCTCTCTGGCCTGCCCTTCCCACCAGCACTGAGCGGAACGCCCCTTCCAGGGTGCCGTCCACCACGCCCCAAGCACCTCCCTCTCTCACCCACCTGCTGTGTGACCTTGAGTCTGATGCACAAGTCTCTGGGCCTCTTTCATTCAAGGAACATGTGCTGTCAGCCAAGCACCGTCCAGGATGCTGACACACACCAGTGCCTCTGCGGGGCTCGTCTCAGACAACCTGAGAGGCCCGCCGGGCGCCAGCGGAAGGAACTCCGGCCCTGACCTCACCCAGACTCTGGGCTCAGTCCACTTGCACCCGGGGTCCTCACACCCCTCCCTGAGCTCCAGCGCAGACCCTGGGGCCCAGCTCCGGATGCTGGTCCTGTCTCAGTCCCTGGGGCTCAGCCCTGGCGGCTCCAGCAGCCTGAGCTCTGAGCGTGGACCCCCTAGGCGTGGCCTCCTTCGCAGGGCCGGCCTGTGTACCAGGCCCCGGACTGCAGGGGCCGGGCTCTGCCCCGCCCAGGCCTGATGTCACAAAGGACCGGGCGGCTGTGTGGGGAGCCCTGTGGCCGAGGGGGGGCCCCAGCGGCACTGCCTTCTCTCCCCCCGCCCCTCCAGCGAGGCACCCACCCATCCCCCTGTGCTGGTACTATGAAAGGGTAGTCGGCCAGGCAGAGCCGCCCCGGAGCCAGAGTCCGGCCAGGCCCCGCCGAGTGGCCCGCACTTGCCACTGCTGACCCTGCCCCCCGGCCACCCGGGCCCCGGCCACCCGGGCCGGCCCGCGTCTCTTCGCCTCCACACCCTAGCCCTCGGCATGGCTAACTACTACGAAGTGCTGGGGGTGCAGGCCAGCGCCTCCCCGGAGGACATCAAGAAGGCCTACCGCAAGCTGGCCCTGCGCTGGCACCCCGACAAGAACCCCGACAACAAGGAGGAGGCCGAGAAGAAATTCAAGCAGGTGTCTGAGGCCTACGAGGTCCTGTCCGACGCCAAGAAGCGCTCGCTGTACGACCGCGCGGGCTGTGACGGCTGGCGGCTCGGCGGGACCGGCTCCCCGCACGGCGGCGGCTACACCTTCCGCAACCCGGAGGACATCTTCCGCGAGTTCTTCGGAGGCCTGGACCCCTTCTGCTTTGACTTCTGGGACGCGCCCTTCAGCAGCGAGCGTGGGGCCCGGGGCCACGGGCTGCGCGGGGCATCCTCGGCCGGCTTCGGCGAGTTCCCCGCCTTTATGGAGGCCTTCTCGGCCTTTGGCAGTCTGGGCCGCGGGGGCGCCGGCCGGACCACCTTCTCGTCCACGTCCTTCTGCGGCTCCGGCTCGGGCGGCTCCGGCTTCAAATCGGTGATGTCGTCCACCGAGATCATCAATGGCCACAAGGTCACCACCAAGCGCGTCGTGGAGAACGGGCAGGAGCGCGTGGAGGTGGAGGAGGACGGGCAGCTCAAGTCGGTGACCATCGACGGCAAGGAGCAGCTCAAGCGGGTGGGCAGCAAGTAGGCGCCCCTGCGCCCGCCGCCCGGCGGTGCTCAATAAACATGCCGAGCGAGCTTGCGGGCGCGGTGGCTCGCTTGGGGAGGCGAGGCGGGCGCACGGCCGGGTCCACCTGCGAGGCCCGGGGACGGTCAGGCGCCCGGCTCAGGCTGACCTCGCCAGGGCGCTGCACGGGCTCCAGGCTGGCACCTCCTGCCCCCGTGTGCGGGTGCGTGCGTGCCGGTGCGCGCATGCGTGTCCGTGTCTGTGCATGCGCGTCCATGCCCGCGTCTGCGCGCGTGCGTTGTCGGGGTCGTGAGGGTCACGACGGCCTCCCGCCTGCCCAGCCCACGGCGTGGGGCCTCTAAACACCACAGGCGTGCGCCGCCAGCCAGTGAGGGTAGAGGGGGTGGAGGGGCCCTGCTTGCCTTCAGCATGATGTCAGGCCTCGCCCTCCCCATGAGATCCCGATGGCCCTGCCGCTGTCTCCCCGGGCCCGCCACAGGGCAGCACCCCAGGGTCCCTAGGGGCCCACGAGTCCCCTCGCGGGCTGCAGGGTCCTGGGCATGAGCACACAGCAGGTGACCTGCTGCCCCTGCAGGCTCAGGCCTCCTGGGTTCAGCCCCACAGAGCCTGGGGCCCGGCCGGCAGCTGGAGGCCCCCTAACCGTGTTAGGCGAGGGGCAGCAGAGCCCCGTGGCACACAGAGGGTCGGACCGTGGCTCCCAGCCCTGCAGCCGGACTGACTTCATCAAAGCCCCCACGACAGCATTAACTACCCGACCTCTGCCCCCGCCGACCTGCTAACTTCACCAATTACTGGCCGAGGGCGGCTGCATCAAGTGGGCCTGCTTAGCCCCGACAGCTGACCAGCAAATCCAATTACGGGCCAGCAGCCCACCAGTGGGCTCAGGGTCCTGGGGCTGGGTGGTCAGTCGCAAGGCAGGGGCGTTCACAGACACCCCAAGGACCTCGCCTCGGTGTCCCTCCCGACTCACAGGCTGGTCGGAGCGGTCCCCTCTTCCAGTCCCTCCGAGTGGACGGATCCTGGCGGCGGCCAGAGCCAGCTCAGTGGGCCGCACACCTTCAGCCCCTCTCTGATCCTAAGCCTCTCTCTGCATCCTCTTCTCGGCCAAGAACCCCGTCTGACAGACGGCCGAGCTGAAGGCCAGACACAGACCCGTGGGAGGCGGGCACAGAGGGGTCTGGGAGGAGGGTTCTGGGCACGGCAAAGCCCCGAGGCAGGAGATGGTGAGGCCCCTGGTCAGAATGCAGCTCCCACGCTCAGCGCCTGCAGCAGGCCCACGTCCGCTCACAGTGGCCCAGCCTCCTCCCTTCATCCCGCTGTCATCCCCGCAGCAGGAAGGCTCTTGTGACAACCTGAGAGGTTAAGGAAAAGTCAGGTCTTCGGGGTGGCGGCTGAGGCCCCCGCGACCTCCCTGGGTCCCCTGGCACACTCTGTGCTCCAGCTGCAGTGGTCTCCTCCCACTCCTGCACACTCACCAGGGGGACTCCTGCCTCGAGACCGAAGCGCGGGCCGTGCCATGCCAGGAACCCTCCTCCCTGGCCTCGGTCTCCTTGCTGCCCCTGGGTCCCTGCTCACCTCCCCACCCTCCCCTCCCTGCAGCCCCCTTCCTGAAGTGGGACTTTCGCACAGACCAGCCCGATTGCTGAAACACCCGCCCTACCCAGGCCTCTCCCGCCGCCACACCCTCGGGGAGGTCTTACACCCCCTCTGGCACACCTCTCCTGGGTCCCCACGTCCCTCGGGGCCCCTGACTGTCCCCTACTGCAGGTGGACATGACAGGGTCCCAGTGTTGCCCCTCGGGCACCAGGTTCAGTGAAACCAGAACTTTATGCGCGAGGGCAGCAAAGCCCTGGGGAGGGACGCACCACTGCTCGCAGGGCAGGTCTGAAGCCTCCGACCATGTGTAGCCCGAGGCCACCTGGGACCCTGATGGCCTGGGTTCTCCCCCAGGGTTCCGGCTTCTCCGTCGATGGGAACAGGCCATGTTTTCAGCCCTACTGAGCCCCCCCAGTGGAGAAGGCAATGGCACCCCACTCCAGTACTCTTGCCTGGAAAATCCCATGGACAGAGGAGCCTGGTGGGCTGAGTGACTTCACTTTCACTTTTTACTTTCATGCATTAGATGCATTAGAAAAGGAAATAGCAACTCACTCCAGTGTTCTTGCCTGGAGAATCCCGTCCTTCTCGTCCACGTCCTTCTGCGGCTCCGGCTCGGGCGGCTCCGGCTTCAAATCGGTGATGTCGTCCACCGAGATCATCAATGGCCACAAGGTCACCACCAAGCGCGTCGTGGAGAACGGGCAGGAGCGCGTGGAGGTGGAGGAGGACGGGCAGCTCAAGTCGGTGACCATCGACGGCAAGGAGCAGCTCAAGCGGGTGGGCAGCAAGTAGGCGCCCCTGCGCCCGCCGCCCGGCGGTGCTCAATAAACATGCCGAGCGAGCTTGCGGGCGCGGTGGCTCGCTTGGGGAGGCGAGGCGGGCGCACGGCCGGGTCCACCTGCGAGGCCCGGGGACGGTCAGGCGCCCGGCTCAGGCTGACCTCGCCAGGGCGCTGCACGGGCTCCAGGCTGGCACCTCCTGCCCCCGTGTGCGGGTGCGTGCGTGCCGGTGCGCGCATGCGTGTCCGTGTCTGTGCATGCGCGTCCATGCCCGCGTCTGCGCGCGTGCGTTGTCGGGGTCGTGAGGGTCACGACGGCCTCCCGCCTGCCCAGCCCACGGCGTGGGGCCTCTAAACACCACAGGCGTGCGCCGCCAGCCAGTGAGGGTAGAGGGGGTGGAGGGGCCCTGCTTGCCTTCAGCATGATGTCAGGCCTCGCCCTCCCCATGAGATCCCGATGGCCCTGCCGCTGTCTCCCCGGGCCCGCCACAGGGCAGCACCCCAGGGTCCCTAGGGGCCCACGAGTCCCCTCGCGGGCTGCAGGGTCCTGGGCATGAGCACACAGCAGGTGACCTGCTGCCCCTGCAGGCTCAGGCCTCCTGGGTTCAGCCCCACAGAGCCTGGGGCCCGGCCGGCAGCTGGAGGCCCCCTAACCGTGTTAGGCGAGGGGCAGCAGAGCCCCGTGGCACACAGAGGGTCGGACCGTGGCTCCCAGCCCTGCAGCCGGACTGACTTCATCAAAGCCCCCACGACAGCATTAACTACCCGACCTCTGCCCCCGCCGACCTGCTAACTTCACCAATTACTGGCCGAGGGCGGCTGCATCAAGTGGGCCTGCTTAGCCCCGACAGCTGACCAGCAAATCCAATTACGGGCCAGCAGCCCACCAGTGGGCTCAGGGTCCTGGGGCTGGGTGGTCAGTCGCAAGGCAGGGGCGTTCACAGACACCCCAAGGACCTCGCCTCGGTGTCCCTCCCGACTCACAGGCTGGTCGGAGCGGTCCCCTCTTCCAGTCCCTCCGAGTGGACGGATCCTGGCGGCGGCCAGAGCCAGCTCAGTGGGCCGCACACCTTCAGCCCCTCTCTGATCCTAAGCCTCTCTCTGCATCCTCTTCTCGGCCAAGAACCCCGTCTGACAGACGGCCGAGCTGAAGGCCAGACACAGACCCGTGGGAGGCGGGCACAGAGGGGTCTGGGAGGAGGGTTCTGGGCACGGCAAAGCCCCGAGGCAGGAGATGGTGAGGCCCCTGGTCAGAATGCAGCTCCCACGCTCAGCGCCTGCAGCAGGCCCACGTCCGCTCACAGTGGCCCAGCCTCCTCCCTTCATCCCGCTGTCATCCCCGCAGCAGGAAGGCTCTTGTGACAACCTGAGAGGTTAAGGAAAAGTCAGGTCTTCGGGGTGGCGGCTGAGGCCCCCGCGACCTCCCTGGGTCCCCTGGCACACTCTGTGCTCCAGCTGCAGTGGTCTCCTCCCACTCCTGCACACTCACCAGGGGGACTCCTGCCTCGAGACCGAAGCGCGGGCCGTGCCATGCCAGGAACCCTCCTCCCTGGCCTCGGTCTCCTTGCTGCCCCTGGGTCCCTGCTCACCTCCCCACCCTCCCCTCCCTGCAGCCCCCTTCCTGAAGTGGGACTTTCGCACAGACCAGCCCGATTGCTGAAACACCCGCCCTACCCAGGCCTCTCCCGCCGCCACACCCTCGGGGAGGTCTTACACCCCCTCTGGCACACCTCTCCTGGGTCCCCACGTCCCTCGGGGCCCCTGACTGTCCCCTACTGCAGGTGGACATGACAGGGTCCCAGTGTTGCCCCTCGGGCACCAGGTTCAGTGAAACCAGAACTTTATGCGCGAGGGCAGCAAAGCCCTGGGGAGGGACGCACCACTGCTCGCAGGGCAGGTCTGAAGCCTCCGACCATGTGTAGCCCGAGGCCACCTGGGACCCTGATGGCCTGGGTTCTCCCCCAGGGTTCCGGCTTCTCCGTCGATGGGAACAGGCCATGTTTTCAGCCCTACTGAGCCCCCCCAGTGGAGAAGGCAATGGCACCCCACTCCAGTACTCTTGCCTGGAAAATCCCATGGACAGAGGAGCCTGGTGGGCTGAGTGACTTCACTTTCACTTTTTACTTTCATGCATTAGATGCATTAGAAAAGGAAATAGCAACTCACTCCAGTGTTCTTGCCTGGAGAATCCCGGGGATGGGGGAGCCTGGTGTGCTGCCGTCTATGGGGTTGCACAGAGTTGGACACAACTGAAGCGACTTAGCAGCAGCAGCAGAGCCCCCCGGGGCTCCTCCTATACACTCTCCTCAGAGACTCTCACTGACCCCCAAAACAGGGACGACCACTTGCCCCCATTTTACAGATGGGGAAACTGAGGCTCGGAGGCTGAGAGATGTGGTCGAGTTTGCCCATCTGCACTGGAAGTCCATCTACCCTCCTCCTACTCCTCTCGCCCTGCGCCCAGGCCTGGGGTGGGGTGGGTGCGGCCTGGGCAGCCTCCTGCCTGCCCCCCTCCCCTGGCCAGTCGATGTTATCGCAGCTGATTTAATTTCAAAGACGGATTGAGCTTGGCGGGAGGGAGAGCAGCTAATCGCAGCCGCCATCTGCCCCGTTGTCATGGGGATGGGCTCCCAGCAATCGCACAGGGGCTGGACCCAGATAAGGGCCCTGGAGTGGGCGGGAGGGGGCTCTGTGGGCAGGCAGGGGCGGGCAGAACGCTGGGGGCAAGGGGGGACCCAGAGACCCTCAAGGGGCAGGGCCTTGGAGCCGGGGGAGAAACTTGAGGGTGCCCAGGCGGGAGAGATGAGGCAGTACCCGGGGCAGCGGCGGGACTGATGCCCAGCGCGGCTTGGAGTGGGGCTGGTGGGACAGAGACCGCCCCGTCCAGAGCCCGGCTGAGCCAAGCTCCAGCCCTAGCCTGGCCCCTGCTGCAGCCTGCTCTGCGCTGCCCCGGGAAGTGCCGGGTGTGTTCAGACCTCCCCGGTCTTCCCCCTTTGCCACAAAAAGGCCACGGACCCCAGGGTCCCTCCCTGGCCAGGCAGAGGCCCAAGCTTGGTGCAGAGCAGCAGCTGGCGCCCTTGGTCTGGCCTCTAGGACAGTCGACTCCTGCTGTCGGGGATGGCCTCCCCCTGCGGCCGGCGGTGGGGGGCTGCTGAGCACCCACTGCGTGCCCGTCCACCGTGTGGCACCCGCCTCCTGACCACCCTGTGCTCTCACAGACCAGGAAGGAGCCCCGTGGCAGCGCCACCCCTGCCGGCCCTGGGTGCAGGCCTTGGGGGGCGCGGGGACAAGTCGCGGGGCTCTGCTGCCTGCCTGCCCGCGTGCTGTCCCAGCTGAGACCTGGCCTCGATCAGGCCTGTCCCGGGGCAGCCTGCCCCACCACCCACACAGTCAAGACCCGGCCGGCCCCTTCCTCGGCCTCTGGCTCTCGGCAGGGGCCCCTCCTCAGGAACCTGCTGTGTGGGGGGACCCGCGTGGACCTCCTGCAGACCCTCCCGTGCTGTGCACCTCTGCGCCAAGACTGCCAGTCTGGATGCCCCTGGCGGCCGCAGGTGTGTCCTGAGGACCTGGGGGGCACCGTGGGGCCCGGGAGCCCGAGCGCCTGCCCAGGGCGGCCCTGCCCGCCAACCACACCACACTGTCACCACCGCCCCCCCCAAGCAGGAACCTGCACCACCAGCCACTTGAGCCCCCAGGCGCCGTGGTTATGCCTGCGGTCACCCGAGCCGCCGGTCAGGAAACCCCTGGGGTCGTGGGGTTCCGGGGTGGCAGCAGGGGTATACACCAGCTACTTTCCGCTGCAGACGCTGGGCTGCCCCTGGCCGCCCCAGACCTGCAGCATGCCCGCCCCTGCACTCCCCGCCAGCACGCCTCCGGCTGGCTCCTGCGTGCCCGCCCTGCCTCTGTGGCTCCGGAGCCGGGATCTCCCGTCCAGCCCCTTTCCGAAAGCAGAGCAAGGGTGTTAATTGCAAGAGACTGATTCCCATACTTGTTTTAAATTGATATTTAATTAAAAAGTTAATTATTAATTAGGCTTATCGATTGCCTGCCAGTTGCTGGCTGGGCAAGGCTGGCTGGCAACATCACCTGGCCTGTGAGCATCTGCACGTCTCCGTGAGCCCGGCCAGCATCAGCTCAGCCACAAATCCCGCTGCTGGGTCTCCTCCCGGTGGGCCGGCCGGCTCAGGAGCCTGGGTGCTGCCTGACCCAGGGCTACAGGCTGGCCCTGCCTGCTGTCTAACTCCGTCCTGGGCTGCAGCCCGGAGCCATGGAAGCTGCTCACGACTTCTGCTGAACGAGGACGTGTCTGCCTTGGGCTCAGCCTCGCAAGCCCGCTCTTCCTGGCAGAGGCGAGGGAGGTGTGGAGTGAGTGTTCCCTGCAGGGGGCACATGCCCAGGCCCCGAAGGGCAGCTTCTGCTGAAGGGAGAGCAGCTGTGCGAAGGCCTGGTCACCTCCGAGGGCCCTGTTTGCTCTGAGCTAGGGCGATGGTGCGGAGGGGAACCAGGGGGTCACTGGGGGCCTGCTGAGCGTGGCACGCGTGACAGGCGGCCATGAGCTCAGGATCAGGAGAAAGGTCAGGAGCGGGTGAGCAGTCACCCCCAGTGCCATCGCCACCACCAGAGACTCGCTGCACTCACTCAGGGAGGACGGGTTTGCCCACCCGCTGCGCCACGGTCAGGGCGCCGCGTTATGTTGACTCTGACGAGCGGAGATCATCCCACCTGTGAGGGGACTTTGGTCTATAGAGAGAGGTTTTGACCGGTCATCACGGAAACTGAGTCGGGGGTGGGGTGGGCATGGGGACAGACAGGACGCAGGGAGGTCTGGGTTCATTTGCCCCTGGTGTGAAAGTGAGAAGGGGCTGCCCCAGGGCACACGGGGTGCGGGTGTGTGCATCGGGCAGCCTGCCCGTGTGTGCCACGCGTCTGCCAGCTGCGGTGTGTGGAGACTGTGCCGCAGGCCCGTCTGGTGGCCCGGCTCGCCCTTCCCTGCCCAAGCGCTGCTCTGACAGCGTGAGGACACCTGCAGGGCCTGCTGGGCCCTGTGTGCTTGGATGCTGCAGGCCGACGGACAAGCCTTGCCCGACGGCGTGAGGGTTCCAGCCACGGCCCGCTCGTCTCCGGTGGACGGGCCTCAGCACACCCCTCGAGGCTTCTCGGCTGGCCTCCCCGGGGTCCGTAGCCCACTGTGCGTGGGGCAGCAGCCCCTCTTCCAGCTCGCTTTCCCCCTTGCCTGGCCTTGTCCCCCACACCAGGCTGCCCCTGCTTCCTGGGACCTCTTCCCACGACTCCATCCTCCACGCAAAACCCATTTTCCAGGCAGATCTGAGGGCTGCCTTGTCTAAGGCCCGTGCTGAGCTCAGGGAAGCCCTGTCCGGGGCACTAAGGGCTCCTCTGTGGCTGTCCCCATGGGGCTCCTCGCCCTGAAGTGCAGGGGCCACAGCTGTCCCCCTGGGCCTCAGAGGTTGCGGGTCAGGGTCCTGGCAGAGATGAGAGGAGCAAATGCAAGGACTTTCGCAGGCACGGTGACATCAAAGACAGAAGGAGGCTGCGGCCGCTGATGACGGGCCAGCCCCGGGGCTCCCAGGAGGCCCGAGACACAGCCAGGCCTGGACCCTGCTGAGACATGGGGTCCCAAACAACCTCGTGCCCGGGCAACCTCTGTCCACCTGCTTCTTGGCGCCAGAAGCTTGCCGTGTGCCTGGACAGTTCTCAGCTGCAGCGGGTCTTGCCTGGGTGACCTTGGGCCGGGAGCCCCCTCCCTAGGGTCACCGTTTCATGTGGCACTCTCATGGCAGGCAGGAAAGTTCAGACAGGGCGCCTGTGTGGCCCCCCCAAGGCCGGTGCCAGAAGCTGGGACAAGACTGGCTTGGACCCCAAGCCACCCTTGAGTGGCTGGGGTCCGGGCCACCCCCTTCTTAGCCCAGCCGACTTGCACACGCCTTATCTCAGCCATCCATCAGGGCCACCTAGACCAACCAGTCCTGCCAGAAACCAGATCTGGGCATGGAGGCCCCTCCCTGGAGGTGTGTTCAGGCGAGCCCCCCACCTTCCAGGGTCTCTCCCGCCAGCCTGAGCAGAGGGCAGGGGGCCTGGGTTGGAGGTGTGGGCCATCCGCCCTGGCCTCCCCCACTCTCTCCTGTGACAGGCAAGGGGGAGTCTAGGCTGGGACTGATGCCCCTCTCCCAGCTATCAGGGCCTGGGTGCAGGAGGGTGGGATGGGGGATGGACAGACCCTGAGGCACCCAGGGATGGGGCCTCACCTCCATTTGTCTGTCACATCAGGAACCCCTACTTGCAGGGTCATCGCCCTTGGAGGGTGGCATGCTGATGTTCCCGCCTCCAGACAGGACACGGAGGTCGGTGCCCAAGATCACAGGCGGCAGAGGGCACACACACTTCACCCTTTGAAGGTGAAGTCCTAAGGAGTGAAATCTCTGGGCCAGAGCTCCCTCGGAACTACCCGTGTGATTGGGATTGACAAACTGGGTGCCATCGGGGTGCCCTTGGGGACTCCCCTGGGAGGGGTCCCTGCCCACTGCCTGGCTGGGCTGCCAGAGAGGACCCACTCTTCAGATGGAGGGCCCCAGACCCCAAGCATCAGGCCCATGCGTGGTGGTTGTTTTCTGCAGCTTCCGGCATGAATCCCAGGCCAGCACTGGCTGGGGCCACGGGGCGGACGCGGTGACCTCGAGTGAGCACCCGGGCGGCTCAGGGCCTGATCCCACCCAGGAATGTTCCTGCTCCTGGCCTGGCCTGGGGCCTGACTCCTGACACCAGGCAGTAAATAACTTTCCATTTGATCACCTCTCTCCTGGTGCCTCTGGCTCCGGGGAAAGTGGGTGTGTCCCCAGGCCAAGTC
>SJYG01000305.1:1133806-1154458 GCA_006410535.1 Litocranius walleri | reverse complement strand
GGGGGTGGGGGGGGGAAGCGCTGGGGGGCTGCGGTCCGAGTCATCAGCCCGCGCTCTTCCCGGTCACCTGGTCACCTGCCCTTAAAGCACAGATGGGAAGACTGAGGCGGGGGCGGGGCGGGCCGCAGAGCTCAGGGAAGGCGGAGGACCGTCCACGGGAGGGATGGGGGCTGGTCCCCAAATGTGCCCCCACCGCGCAGGGGCGACTCGGGGGCCCTCTGCCGGAATCACGAGGGGACAGGCCCAGAGACGCCCGGCCCCCGGCCCCGGCTGCCCAGCACCAGGCAGATCCGGTTCCGGCGGACGATCAAGCGGGTCTGGGGCCGCCCGGCCGCCCGGTCAGCTGGGGAGCGGGCGCGCGCCGCCAGCGGGCATCTGCATGACAAAGCGCGGCGCCGGTGGGAGCGGTCGGCGCCCACCAGCCCGCGGCCGCAGCTGCCCGCTAAGCCGCCGCCCCGCGCCCGCCGCCCGCCCGGAGCCGGCGGCACGCGAGCCCGGCGCTCAGCTGTGTTTGCTCGGGGGGCGCTGCGCGGGGCGGGACAAAGGCCGGTCGGCCCGACCCCGCAGGTGGCCGGGGGGGGGGGGCCCAGCCGCCCAGGGCCCCGCCCCTCCACTGCCGTCGACACGCTCGCCCCCCACCCGCGCGTGCGCGGCGGGACGTTGGAGGTCGGGTCCCAGTGGGCCCCCGCTGCAGCCCCGAAGCCGGGAACCATCTCTCTCCGCCTCTCCATCCCAGCCTCCAGGGGCTGGACCAAGCCCAGGCGTCTTTCTGCCCCCTCCCTGGGCCGGGAGGACCTTCACCGTCCTCTCAGCCCCACTGCAGCCGCCGGTCCGGCCCCTCACCCTGCCTGGCCCGCCTTCCTGGGCCCCCACCTGCGGCCCCAGCAGCAGCCAGGAGGCTCCTGTGGACCCCAGAGGCAACCTCTCCTGTGCCCAGCTGCACACCCTCCCCCGGCTCACCTGACTCGGGGGGGCGGGGGGGAGCTGAAGCCCCCACAGCCCCCCCTCTCCCTTCCACTCTGCCCCGAATCCTCCCAGCTCAGCCTGGTTGCTCCCGGAGCAGCCAGGCCCCAGGGCCTTTGCACGCCCTTGGCCCTGCCCGGGGCCCTGTGTGGGCCACTGCGCCTGACGCCTGGCTGCCCCTTGTCCATTGCCTCTCCTCGGCCTTCTGGACACACGGCAGTCCTGTGCGGCGGCCGCTCACGTGCTCATTTCCTGCTCCCTCGTGGAGGGTGAGGCACCAGGGCGGACACTGTCTCCTTCGTCCGCCGCTACGACCCCCACTGTACCACTGACTCGGGCACGTGGAGGCATCCAGCAGACGGCCGCTGAATGTGCATTACAGCGCTGGGCCTCCATGGCGGCCACTTTCCCGGCGGACGCGCTGAGGCGCACGGAGAGCGGGCGGCCTGTACACGGCTCATTCAGCCCGCAACCCTGGGAGGCAGGACTCGAACTCAGGCCCCAGCTTCCCAGGGAGGGGGCTTCCCTGGCGGCTCGGACAGTAAAGAATCTGCCTGCAGCGCGAGAGACTCAGGTTCGGTCCCTGGATCAGGAGGAGCCCCTGGACAGAGGAGCCTGGCGGGCTACAGTCCTGCACGTCTGTTCACTCCTGAGGGAGGGATTGAACCAGAGGCCCACTGGCTGTTTCTGGCCCTCAGAACAGTTTGAGGAAAAGTACAGCTGGTTGTGGCTAATTTTTAAAAAATCGAGGTTTTGTGTCAAAACCCAGACCGCCAGCTTTTCTTGGCGAATTGGAACCTCTGGCCACACTGGGTCCTCGGACCACCAGGCTGCTCCCAGGCTGGGCCGGCAGACCCCCGCCCTGCGTGGGCCCCCTCCTGCAAGCTCCCGGTCCTCTGGCCCCTGCCCTCGCAGTCCCTCTGCCTGGAACCCTCTCCCAGGAGCCACTCCCCGGCCGCCTTATCCTTGTTGGCAGGGAAGGCTTCAGCCCAAATGACCCCTCCTCAGAGAAGCCCGCCCTGATTATCTGCAATCTCCGCTGCGTCTCTTTGAAGTGTGCTCTTTCCCAGCGGAATGGCATTCCTGGGAGGGCAGGGCCCGGGTCAGGCTTGCCACACCTGTCCAGGACAGCGCCTGCCCCGCGGGCACTGGGTGCATACCTGGTGGCTGACCAGATGAGTGAGTGAGGGGCTGGCCCACAGCGCCCCTTGTTGCAGGCACTTCTCAGAGCTTGGGGCTCACACTCGTGCCCCTCCACCCCAGCAGACCTCAGCAGGAGCTATGCTGGGCAGCACAGGTCGTGGGGTCAGGCCTCAGAGTGCCTGCTCTGTGACCACCTCTGGAGGCTGGAGGAGCCTCTTCCATCTCAGCCCCAACTCCCCGGCTCCTGAGTCTTCCAGGCCAGCACCGGGGGCCAGCGCCGGGGTTGCCGCCTGCCTTGCTTCTGTTCTGGCCATGCTGCCTTCAGGAGGAGAGGGGCGCGGGGGTGGAGCTGGCCGCTTATGCAGGCTTGCCCCTGTGTGACCTTGAGCAACTCACCTGGCCTCTCTGGACCCAGCTCCGCTCCCCACTGTGAACTGGGACCCCCGCCCACCCTGCCTGTGCTGGTTCCTGGGTCACACAGGGCCACCAGCACCCACTGGGAACTCGGGGTGAGGGTGCCCCTGGCCCGTATGCAGCCTTCCAGGGCTGGCAGGCTGCTGGAGCCCAGCCCACGGTGGTCACTCCTCCCTGTGGGCCGTGGGCTAACTGGGCGCCTGTCTGCTCACTTGAGTGGTCCTGGGTGACTTGTGACCATGGGTGTGGCTGCGTGTGTGAGTGTGAGATGGTGGGGGCGAGGTGCCTGGAGTAGCCAGGCCAGTCCTCCCCAGCCAGGGGGAGGTGGGTAGGAGCGGGCTCTCCTGCCTTACAGGCAGCCCTGGGGGCAGGAGTCTGCTGGCCCCGCTGACCGGGGCTGGCCAGTCCGCCTCAGCCAGAAGGGACTGGTTGGTGTCGGGGAGGAGAGCTGGACCCCAGGGCAGCTGGTTCCCAGGCCGGGCCCTGCTGGTCACGCTCCAGGTCCCAGGCCCGGTGCCCCGGAGGGAGGCTGGACCCTAGCATCGGGCACTGTGGCCCCAGGGCCCCCCTCTGACCCTCCTGCTGGGGAGGCGCCCACCCACTTCATCCTCCTCCTTGGCCACGCCTGGCTTCCCGCCTGCAGCAGCACGTTCTGACGGGGCTCGCTGAGGGCAGGGGCCTCTCACGGCACTGCCCAGTCAGGGCACCACTCAGCTTGCACACAGCCTTCCATGTCTGCTGGCCGGAGGAGAAGCCTGCGCCTGCAGAGATGCCCCATTTTCAGATGGGCCCCAAGGGATGGGCCCTTCTCCCACCCACGTCACTCCACGCAGGAGCCGTTTCTGACCCCCAGCCCCCAAGCCAAAGGGATTTCTGTGGCCCCCCCTCCCAGGAATCTGGGCTCGGGAGAGGGGTGTCAGCTGTGCGCCCCCAGAGGTGCCCACCTGGCCGCTTCTGAAGCATTGAACCTGGACACACAGAGCCCTCGTGACAGGGAGACCCACGTACACAGGGAGCCGACTGGCCGGCAGCTGCGGCCTTGGATCCAGACCCGGAAGCCCAGCCGGCCTGAGTGGCACCCCAATTGCCCGGCCGGGGGCCAACTGGCCGCCCCCTTGCAGGGCTGGTGCAGGGTGTGGCCGTGCGGCCGGGCACAGCCTTGGAAGGGGGGAAGCAGCTCGCTGTCTCTGTGTGTGTGTGTCTGTGGCCAGGGCCCTCTCCCTCCGTGTGAGCGTGTGCAGCACGCAGCCACACCGCATGGCACTCCGTGGCCGTGACCCCGGCCCTGGGCCCTGAGTCGGGGGCCGGGCTGCCCACCTCGGGGGCTTTTGTCCATTTTTGAAGTGACAAGAGACACACAAAAGGGCTTTTAATTAAATCAAAGGAGGAAACGGGCCGGCCGGGCCACTATTATGTTACCAAATGCGAAAATGAAAACTTATTTTTAAAGCTCTGGTATTAATTTGAGATTATTCAGATAGTTAATTAAAAGTGCAGCATGTGTTAAATATTATTTCAACAAAGATTATCATCGGGTCTCCGTGTAACGTGATCCGAGGGCTTGGGGAGCGCTATGCAAATGCTGTGTGGCCGGGAGGAAGGGCCCGAGGGGCTGGGCGAAGGCCACTCACGCCCCCCCGCTCCCCGCAGGGGTGGTGTCCCAGACCCCCCCGCGGTGGCGGCCAGGCACCCCTGTCCAGGCCCAGGGTGGCCAGGAGACCGCGACCCTCTCGGGCCTGATGGGCAACAGGGCCCCACGGCCGTCCAGGTGGGGCTCGGGCCTTCAGGGACCCGGGCGCACAGCTGCGGGTGTGCGGGTGTGCATGAGGGTGCTGGCCAGGGCTGCGGGTGTCTGGGCCCTGGTCCGCCCGTCTCTTGCACACGTGCCCCATGCACAGGACACGTGTGCTTGCACCAGGCAGGGGGCGGCCCCAAGCACGCCTGTCCCCTCTTGGAGTCCCAGCTGTGACTGGGGGTCGTGGTGGGGCACGCCTCGCGGGGAGGATCACCGGGGTCCCAGGGCGTGAGGCACCGCCAGCCTGCGTGGAGCCTGAGCTGGAAACAGCCACGTTTAAAGAAAGTGAAGCTGACTTTCAGGTTTTGTTTAACCTGATGTGTCCAAAGGATGCCGGTTCAACAGGTGACCCGTGTAAACGCTGCTGGCCGAGGTAGTCTGCGTCCGCTTTCCACACTAAACCCTGGAGGTGTGTGTGGGAGTGTGGGGCCTGAGGCACCCCAGCCGGGCCGTGCGTTTAGGTGTCCCTGCTGGCCGCCTCCGCGCCAGCCTCGGAGGCGCGGGCCGCTCCTGCCCTCTGTTGGCGGCCGGCGGCAGCGCGGGGCCGGCGGCTCGCCCTGCCTGTGGGTCTCTTTCCACCCGCGGGCACTGTGGTGTCATTTCCCACCAGGGGCTGCAGCGTGCATGGGAGGGCGGGGGCTCAGAGCGGGCCCACCACCCACCCAGGGTCACACAGCATGAGGCAGGGAGGGCCCCAGCTCTGCCCGCCTGGCCGTGACCCCCACGGGCCCTCGGCTGAGCAGGGTGTGACTCTGAGGTCTCTGGCACGGCCTGGGCACAGGCAGTGCCCAGTAAATCCATCCCAGGCATGGTGCCATGCCAGGACGCGCCAGCCCCGGGGCCCGGATCAGTGCCCTGGGCCTCAGGCCAATGGCTCCCCTGGTCTGCAAGGACCTCGCCAACCGTCCCCTCCTCGCCACCCTCAGGGCCCAACACTAGCCTGCGTGTCCACGACTCTTGTCTCTCGTCTCCCCTCTACTGGGCTGGCAGGACCTCGCCGGCCACCCCCGGCCTGGCTCGGTGCTTGGCACCCCCAGGGAAGGAGTAAGACAGCCGCGTCAGGAGGGGACGCAGCTTGCTGGTCACTGGGAATGTCAGACACCTCTAACCTCACCTCCCAGCCTTCCACAACCAGCCACTTACTCAAGAGAAGTCAAACTCACGTTCACCTAAAAATTCAGCGGCTTATTCACAGTTGCCCCATACTGGAAACCGCTTGACTACTCCACAGCTGGTGGACACGCACGCTGTGCAACCTGCTCAGCAGCAAAGGGAGCCACCGTCCACGCTATGGATGGTGGATGGACCCGGAGGAGGAGACACGGCCACGACCGCGGGACATTCAAGGCAGCGCATGGCAGAGAACTGGCCGCGCAGGAGGGCCCTCGGGTGCCTGCGGGATCTGGAGGGCGCGACTGGGCCGAAATGGACCGAGTGTGTTTCCCCAAACTACCCAGCTGTGCGTGTGAAAGGGGCATTTTTTCCTGTATGTAGCCAGTGATGACTTTCAAAACCGCAGCTAGTTACAGGCTTTCAGAGTCTTGGATGCATGCAGGCCCCTCACCTCTGGTCCCGATGGTGAACTTTGACCCTGCAGCCTGGGAAAGCGAAGGAGGGGTGGCCCCCGCCTCCTGAGCAGGCCTGCTCCCCAGGACGACAGGCAGGCCGGGGGTCCGCAGAGGCTCGACTGCGAAGTCTGGAGGGTCCCAGCGGCTGCCTCCACGACTCACTTCCCACGTGGCTGTGGGTGGGAGTTCACTTCGTTGTGCTTTCTGCATTTTTCACATGTCTGAACTAGTTCCCTAATAAACACAATTACTGAAGTGATTTAAAACAAGAGCAACATGATTCCCTCTGCAGAACCCCGCCGGCCTCTCCTGCGGCCCTGGGAGCTGACAGCCACCGCCGGCGCAGCAGGGGCCCGGGCCGGGCCGCGGGCGAGTTTCTGGGTGTCCCCATCCCCGCCCCCACCGCCAAGGCTCCGCACGCACTCTGACCCGCAGCCCCTGGGGGTGGGCGCTGGCTTCCCACCAGAGAGGACCAATGGTGTGGGGCCACTGCGGAGGCTGGCTAGAAGGACAGTGTTGGCCGACTGGGGCCAGAAGTTACATGCCGGGAAGCTCCCCGGTGAAGCAGATGGGTCGGTGGTTTTCATGTGTTGACAACGCGGTGCAACCGTCACCACGATCTAAGTTGAGGACGTTTTGTCCCCAAAAGGGAGCCCCACCCACAAGCCCCCACTGCCATCCGGCCAGGCCCCCCTGGCGGCCCTGGGGTGCTGTCTTCAGCTGTGGGCTTGCCTCCTCGGGACCCTTCTGAAAATGCCGTGATCCAGTGTAGGACTTTGCTGTCTGTCTTCCTTCACTGAGCTGCTTCCAGGGTTCATCCTTGTGGAGCCTGTGGGCGCTTTAGTTGCTAAGTCCATCCGACTCTTGCGACCCCAGAGACTGTAACCTGCCAGGCTCCTCTGTCCGAGGGACTCTCCAGGCAGGGATACCGGACTGGGTTGGCATTCTCTTCTCCAGGGGATCTTCACAACCCAGGAAACGAACCTGGGTCTCCTGCACTGCAGACAGATGATTTGCCGACAGAGCTACGAGAGAAGCCCACGCGGAGCCTGTGTCCGGATTTACCCCCGTCTCCTCTGCACTCGTCAGCTGATGGAATCGCCTGACTCACACACGCTTTCATGCGGACCGATGTTTTCAGCTCTTTCTGGTGCCGGCCTAGGAGTGGAATTGCTGGGTCATATGGTAACTTTATTGCTACTTTAAAAAAAAAAAACAGCTTCCCTGTGACATAACACACACCACACAGTCCACTCCATGTGTGTGACTCTGTTGCTTCAGAACAGTCACAGAGCTGCATGCCATCACCACAATCAGCTTCAGATCCTTTGCAGCACCTGGAAGAGAACCCTGTCCCCCACGTTCTCCGCCCTCTTCCTCCCATCCTCTCCTGGCCCGAGGACAGGCCCTCTGTCTCCACGGAGCCACCTGCTCTGGGCAGCCCACACGCGGGGCATCACGGAGCGCGGCCCCTCAGTGTCTGGCTGCTTCTCAGCGTGGTGTTTTCAAGGCCCGTCCGCGCAGCATCAGTGTTGCGCGCCTCTGTGACCACTTTCATCACTGAATAATCCCGGGTGCTGTGTCTCCTGCGGTAGCATCCCGGGTGCTGTGTAGCTGCGCCCAGCGCGTGCTGATGAAGGTCAGCGCTGCCCCCACTTTGGGGCAGTCACTGTCTCTTTCTAGGAGACCCCTGGCGGCAGCCGTGGAGCAGGCAGTGGGCACCTGCTGCGTGCCCCTCCACCCTCACCGCTCCTCGGGAGGGCAGGTCCTGCCAGTCACTCGTCTTGCGGGAGCACAGAGAGGGTGAGACACCTGTTCCAGGCCTCACTGGGCCCACATCTGCTTGTGCTGTTGAAAGTGGGGTGCTGGTGGCTGTGGGGTCTGGGAACTGGCCCCGTGACCCCGGGGGCAGGAAGGACCTAGATGCTGACTCTCCCTGGAGAGAGGCTGGACCGGGACTTAACAGACTTGAGGCCAGAGTGGCGGCCGTCCCCACCCTCCTGGTGCCCCTCAGAGGGGGCAGGCCGTTCCAAGATGCCCTAAGGCCCCGGGCAGGGTGCAGGGAACTCCAGTCCTGTTGCTGGTCAAAGGAATCAATGAGGCGACGAGCTTCATGCAGCGGCCGACAGCAACCGGGGCATCTCGGGGTGTGGGGTGAGGGCGGGGCGGGCTTCTGGAGGTGCTGGCCAGGGGACACCGCCCCGCAGGTCAGCCCTGGGGACAGGAAGCTGCAGTGCAGATTCGGAACCCCCGGTGCCCCACGGCGAGGCACCCCGTCTCGGCCGGGGGTGCGGATCGCCCCATGTCGGGGGGTGTGCAAGCAGAGGCTGTGGTGGTGGGCCCTGCCTGGCCCGGGGGGCCAGGGTGTGCAGGCTGGGTGACGTCCCGGCTGTGGAGCACATGGTGTCTGCAGGTGGGCTGGAGAGGGGTGCTCGGGGCTCCTGTGGCGATGGGGAGATAGGCGAAGGCCGGCGGGCTGCACCCAGGAGGAATGCGCCCGCCTCCCGGCTCATAAACCTGCTCCTCCCGCCTCTCCTGTGCTGGAGGAGGTCATGCAGAGGTCACCATCCGGAGAGGCTGGTACAAAGTGCGGCGTAAAAAAAAAAACAGCTTCCCTGTGACATAACACACACCACACAGTCCACTCCATGTGTGTGACTCTGTTGCTTCAGAACAGTCACAGAGCTGCATGCCATCACCACAATCAGCTTCAGATCCTTTGCAGCACCTGGAAGAGAACCCTGTCCCCCACGTTCTCCGCCCTCTTCCTCCCATCCTCTCCTGGCCCGAGGACAGGCCCTCTGTCTCCACGGAGCCACCTGCTCTGGGCAGCCCACACGCGGGGCATCACGGAGCGCGGCCCCTCAGTGTCTGGCTGCTTCTCAGCGTGGTGTTTTCAAGGCCCGTCCGCGCAGCATCAGTGTTGCGCGCCTCTGTGACCACTTTCATCACTGAATAATCCCGGGTGCTGTGTCTCCTGCGGTAGCATCCCGGGTGCTGTGTAGCTGCGCCCAGCGCGTGCTGATGAAGGTCAGCGCTGCCCCCACTTTGGGGCAGTCACTGTCTCTTTCTAGGAGACCCCTGGCGGCAGCCGTGGAGCAGGCAGTGGGCACCTGCTGCGTGCCCCTCCACCCTCACCGCTCCTCGGGAGGGCAGGTCCTGCCAGTCACTCGTCTTGCGGGAGCACAGAGAGGGTGAGACACCTGTTCCAGGCCTCACTGGGCCCACATCTGCTTGTGCTGTTGAAAGTGGGGTGCTGGTGGCTGTGGGGTCTGGGAACTGGCCCCGTGACCCCGGGGGCAGGAAGGACCTAGATGCTGACTCTCCCTGGAGAGAGGCTGGACCGGGACTTAACAGACTTGAGGCCAGAGTGGCGGCCGTCCCCACCCTCCTGGTGCCCCTCAGAGGGGGCAGGCCGTTCCAAGATGCCCTAAGGCCCCGGGCAGGGTGCAGGGAACTCCAGTCCTGTTGCTGGTCAAAGGAATCAATGAGGCGACGAGCTTCATGCAGCGGCCGACAGCAACCGGGGCATCTCGGGGTGTGGGGTGAGGGCGGGGCGGGCTTCTGGAGGTGCTGGCCAGGGGACACCGCCCCGCAGGTCAGCCCTGGGGACAGGAAGCTGCAGTGCAGATTCGGAACCCCCGGTGCCCCACGGCGAGGCACCCCGTCTCGGCCGGGGGTGCGGATCGCCCCATGTCGGGGGGTGTGCAAGCAGAGGCTGTGGTGGTGGGCCCTGCCTGGCCCGGGGGGCCAGGGTGTGCAGGCTGGGTGACGTCCCGGCTGTGGAGCACATGGTGTCTGCAGGTGGGCTGGAGAGGGGTGCTCGGGGCTCCTGTGGCGATGGGGAGATAGGCGAAGGCCGGCGGGCTGCACCCAGGAGGAATGCGCCCGCCTCCCGGCTCATAAACCTGCTCCTCCCGCCTCTCCTGTGCTGGAGGAGGTCATGCAGAGGTCACCATCCGGAGAGGCTGGTACAAAGTGCGGCGGCCAGCCCCAGGCTGCTCGCTCCCCGGGGTGCGGGGCCCATGGTGGACCAACTCCAAGCTGTTCATTGCCCAGGCTGAGGAGCCCATGGTGGGCCGGCTCCAGGCTGCTCACCTCCCAGGGTGCAGGCCCCACAGTGGACCAGCTCCAGGCTGCTCGCTCCCCGGGGGTGCGGGGCCCACGGTGGGCCAGCTCCAGGCTGCTCGCACCCCGGGGTGGGGGGCCCATGGTGGGCCACCAGGCAGCGCAGGGTGGGTGAGGAGTGAGGTAGGTCTCAGGGCTACACATGGCAGATAGCCCAAGGTCAGATTCTTGGGGTTCCCAGGGTTATTGCCCAGAGGCCGAACTGAACACCGGCCCTGAGCCCTTGTAGATGTGGGCGAGACCGCCAGCCCCCGGCTTGTGCTGGGGCCACTCAAAGGGGACCCGGGGTAGCAGCACCCCGGCTATGGGTAGGCCTCGGCCTGGCCTGGGCAGGCTGGGCTCACTCAGAGGGTGTGTGGGCAGGGAGCGGGCTTGGAGAGGGCAGAGGGCGTGACATGGGCCCTGTGCCTTGCCTGCTGGAGACAAGCCTGGGATGCCCAGCCCAGGGACCTGGCTGTGGGTGCCCCTTGGCCTCTGCGCCCGGGCTGTCATTTTCTGCCCCTGGGCCCCAGTGGAGGGTGCAGAGCTGAAGGCTGTGGGGCCGAGCGTTTCTCTCCAGGGGCCCAGTCTGGGCTCCTGCCTGGGCTTAGCTGGTGCACCTGGCATGGTGAGTGGAGGCCTGGAGGCGAGGGTGCTGTGAGCCGCGGGCACGGAGCCGGGCGCTCTCGGGGGACAGGCTGCCCCTTGGGGCCATGGCGGGCATGTGGGGTGGGGGCGCCAGGAGCCCCCGGAGGCTGCGCTCCCCTGGGGAGGCTGCCCCCGCTCGCCTGGCTCCGGCCCACCTGCCCGCTTGAGGTCGCCTCCAGCAGAGCCACTCTCCTGTGTGCAGCGAGGAAGGAAATTGCAAATTAATCTTTATTTCCATCTTGGAAGAAAATCTTAATTCTCTGCATGGAAATGATCCCCGTCCTCCCAGGGAATCAATTACGGGCTTCCACTGCAGGCAGCCTGGGCCAATGGGAGCGGGGCTGGCCCCAGGCCCCGCACGCCCCCCTCGTCTCTGGGGCTGCCCGTGGGTGCGCTCGGTGCTAAGGGTGGCCCAGCCCCCGTGCGCGTCTCTCTCAGTCTGCCCCGCTGTACTCCTGGGGTCTGTCTCTCTCTCCTGCTATTTGTCTCTGTTCGTCTCTGTCTGTCTCTGCGGCCCCCCACACCGTTCCCAGCACCCAGGGAGCGTCTGAGCTGCAGCCTCAAGGGTAGGCCTGGGTCCCAGCTCAGCCCCGCCCCAAGGTGGCCTCGGGAGCCGCCAACGTCCACACTTGTGCCTGTAAGCGCCTCAGGCTGGCCGCCCCAGTCCAGGCCTGGCCCCTGGCTTCGCTGTGAGGGTTTCCGGCCGGGGGCGGGTGGGGGGCGCCCTGCCGGCCCGACAGCCTCAGTGTTTCCACCCGAGATGTGGGCAACCCCGGGGGGCTCCCCGCCCAGCGCCTCCGCCCGCCGGGAGATCTTGTCTCTCTATCAGTGGCGCCCTGTGACTCTGACAACTGTCTCTCCTTATCAGCGGCCCACCCGGCGTCCACCCGCGCATTCAGACCCGCTCTTCGCTGGGACCCGCCCTAGGGGCAGAGGATCCCCGTCTGCCTCCGTTTCTCTGTGAGGAGGGGGCCCAGGAAGCGGGGCGTCTGCTCCTCAGTCTGTCCCTGGCTGGAGCACCCCCACGCCCGGCAGGTACCGTGCCCATCACCTCAACTCCCCCGAGGCCTGAGAGCTGGGAGGTGCCACTGGCCGGAGGCCCACATCTGATTGAGGGCAGGTTGCTTCAGGTCTCTGCCCCTTGCACAACAGTCTGCCCACCCTGCCTGCCCCTTGGGGGGCCTGGCCGCCTCCGCTGGACTCACCCTGGCTGAGAATCTCCAGCTGTGTCCAGATCCCCTCCGCCTGGCCCCCAGCCCTGCAGAGCATGCCCCGACTTCCCTTCTCTCCCGTTTGGCCTTGCCCCCCACACCCCAGGTGCCATGGGGCTGGGCTTACCACGGCCAGGAGCCCGGCACCCCTTCTGCTGTGGGCTCCCACCTTGGGGCTGACGTCTGCCCCCAGGTGCCAAGGACAGAGGCCATGCAGCTCCCCGCCCCGCCTGGGTGTGGCCCTTCCTTCTGGGCCATCCGCTCATCCACCCGATAGGTCCTGCCCACACAGGCCTGGACGGGACTCTGGGCTGAGGCGGGCTGGACAGGGCCTGGCTGGAGGCCTCGGGGAAGCTGGGCCCCCAGGGCCTGCCTGGGGCTCCGGGGAAGCCTAGGTCCTGTGTCTACCTGGTCCACCCCCTGCCCCGTCCCCAGACAGGGTGGACAGCTCCCCGAGGCTGCAGGTTGCGGCTCTGGCTGGGGGGCAGGTGCCCTGCTGGGTGGTGGCTGTGGGAAGCTGGGTGCTGGGCTGAGTCTGTGGGTACCCCCAGGGGACGAGGTGGGAGGCTGGGCTCCCAGCCGTCCTTTATCTGCAGCCCAGCTGTGGCCGCAGGAAGCGGCCGTTTCTCTCTGCTGAGCTGTCTCCCCACCAGACCTGGTGATAACAGAGAGGGGGGATGGTGTTGAGCAACACCCCGTAGGCGCATGACCTCTAACCTGCCAGCCCGGGGGGTTGGGGGGGCACAGGGCCGCCAGGCCCGCAGAGTCTGGCACAGCAGGTGCTCAGTAAGCGCGCAGTGAGCGGCCCGGTATCTTCCCAACCCTGTCTCCTCCCTCCCCTTCCTCCCTGGGACTCGGCCTCAGCCTGCACGCACTCCCACCCCCTGCCCGGCTCCATCCCACTGGCCCATCAAGAGCCCGCCCTGGGGGTCCTCCTCCAACTCGAGGGAGTCCTGCCCCCCCACCCCACCCGGAGGGCCTGGGGCTTGACAAGGGGTGCCCAGAGCTGGTGGGAAGTTGGGGGCTGGGGCTTCTCTTGAACGCTGAGCTGACACTCTTGCGGCCTCCTTGGCTGCGCCCCGCCTCCCTGCCCTGCCGCAGGCCCAGGGATGGGGTCGGCTGCCCCGGGGGTATGGCACCCCACGCCTGGCACCCCGTTGCCTGGCTGCCTCCCAGCCATCGCGCCCTTACCCTGCCTGAGCTGGCTGGTGAGCGGCCGCTCTATCTCAGCCAAATGCTAATTACTCTCTTTAATCAGAACCGCTGGTGTGGAGGCTCCCAGGGGCCCAGCCAGGGTGAGGGACGTGATCACACCCCGCCTCACGCAGCCAAGGGGGACAGACACGGCTGAGTTAGGAGGCTGTTGCTGAGCCTCCCAGGCTCAACCTGGTTGAGCCTCAGGCTGGCCTGAGCCCCCAGAGGGAGCCTGGGAATTCCAGCCGCTGAGAGGAGGCCTGGGCCCCCTTGGGGAAGCTCAGGTGTGTGCAGTAGGGCGGTGAGTCCCCACAGCCCCCCACCAGGCCCCAGGGACAAGCTGGCCCGGGGACACGCCGTCGCCCTGTGTACATCTGACACGGCATCGCCGCCCCACTCCCACAACACGCCAGACCCCCAGCCTGCAGGGCAGGGCCCCCGGACGGGCCACTCCCCAGACATGGGCCCGTGGGCACACACCGGCCGGGCAGGAGCTGGCGAGGACAGAAGCTGCCCCCTTGCCTGCCCTGGCTCCCGGGGCTTCCCGTTGACGAGACTTTATCTGTCAAAACTGTATTAACCCAGAAGCCTGTTTCCATCAGAGTCTCGATTCCAGAGACGCTTTCAGATAAGCCTTATCGCCCGGCTGGTGCATTAGCCCTGCCAGCCAGCCAGGGACCTTCGGATCACAGCCACCCGGCCCGTAGCAGGACACCCGCCCCCGGCCCGTTCCCTGTGGGCAGCTCTTTATGAGGCCGAAGCAGAGGCGCTGGGGCGGGGTGGGGGCCTCTGGGGGCGTCCAGACCCTGGGTTCACAGCTCAGCTCCACTGTGCACGGGTGGCCCCCACTTCTAAACTGGAACCTGCTTCCCAGGGCACCCGGCAGGCAGGGGTTGCAGACACCACTGGCTGCCTCAAGGCCCTCTCTTCCTGAGACGCAGAAAGTCTGGGGGTGCCCAGAGCCACAGGAAGCAGGCACTGCCCACGAGAGCACAGGGTGCCAGCTCCCAGCTGCCTGCCCGCCACGCTCCCCCTTCGAAGGCTGTGCCCAGCCGATGTGGCTGGGGCACTTGGGTTTCGACTGATGCCAGGCCTGATAGCGTCTCCTCCTGGGCTGCGGGCCACGCCGGCAGGCACACACGCTGCTCCAGGCTGCACGCCGTGGCTGGGGACCCGCCCTGTGGCTCATCGTCCCTGCCCGAGTCCACCTCCCACGTCGGGTCACTGCTCCCCCTGAAATGCACCGGGCTGGGGGCCACAGGGCCTCTCCCTGAGGTCACCCCCTGGGGACCCCATCCTGGAGAGACGGCTGCAGGCAGGGGTGGGGGCTGAATGGGAGCGGTGCCTGGAGTCTGGCAGGCAGTGGGGAGTCGGTGACATTCCATGAGGGCTTCCCAACTGGGATGTAGGGGCTGGGTCTGGACTCTCCCTGCCCGGCTGGCCCTCTGCTACTGTCCTGGACGCGGGCCTCCCACCCAGCACAGCCGTGCACACGGGCCCACAGCACCCCGCCCTCTTGGGGCTGTGGCTCAGGGCTGACCAGGCCCTGGTCACCTGATCATAACCTGTCCCTGGGAACACTTTAAATGCCGTTTGCAAATTACAGCATGATGCACCGATTACCAGGGTAAAAGGGAGCCCTGTGTCTACCTGCAGGCCAAATCCAGGGTCGCTGGAGCATCTGTCCGTCCTGCAAACGTCTGTAAATGCCTTGATGCCCCGTGACGTGCCCGCAGGGATGGTTGGGCTGCAGGGGGCAGAGGAGCCAGGCTGCAGGTCTGTTGGGTTCTGAGGGGGCTCTGCAGGGCTCTGTGAGGCTCTGCAGGGCGTGAGGGGGCTCTGTGGGGTGTGAGGGGGCTCTGTGGGGCTCTGCGGGGCGTGAGGGGACTCTGTGGGTCTCTGAGTGGCTCTGTGGTGCCCTGAGGGGGCTCTGCGGGGCTCAGCGCCCGGCCTGGGAGCTCCTGGTGCCAGCGTTGGGGGGCAGCTCCCGGCCTGCCTCCTGCCCCGTGGCACTAGCCTGGCCCCCACAACTCCCAGATACTTGACGGGTGCTCCTCTGGGAGGTGCCCTCCCTGGATGTGGTTGCTCTCTCAAGGTCCAGGAGACCCCGGGGCCACCCAGGCTGCCTAAAGGTCTGACGCTTCATGGACACCCTCAGCCCACCGGGTGCTGAGTCTAGGTCCCTCCTGCGGCCCCAGGCCCCTCAGGAGCCTCAGCAGTTTCTCTGACGTTCGCCTTGGGAGGGAGGGGCGCCCGTGAAAGCAGGGGGACCAACACAGCAGGTGGGCACCATGGGGCATTTATTTGCAGCTGCCGACCGGGCAGCCTGGGGCACTTGAGCCTTTCAAGATGGCTCTTCCGGTGAGAGGCATGAGGTGCAGGGACAGAGCCCAACAGGGCCTCCGGGGAGCGCCCAGAGGCGGAGGCACTTCTGGCACTGCAGCCTGGCTGGGTCTGGGGGCCGGGGGGCACTCAGGGAGACTGGACCATGCGCTTGTGGGCGTCGAAGACGTAGCGCTTGAAGGACAGGCTGAGGCCCACGGGCTGGGCAGGCTCCGGCCGCTCCGCCTCCTCCGGCTTGGCTGCCTCGCCCCGGCCTGCACGGCCCCGCTTCTTGAGGGCAGACGCCAGGATCTTCTTGGACTCAGGGCTCAGGCCACCTGCAAGGTCCAGAAGGGGAGCCCGTCACCCCATCCGGCCCCCAACTCTGCAGTGCCCCCCCCATGGAACCAGGACCTCGCAGCACCGGCCTGGCCCGTCTCCCCCCCCTTCCCCATGGAGCCAGGACCCCCCAGCACCAGCCTGGCCCGCCTCCCCCCACTGCCACCAGCCCGTCTGGCCCGGGGCTCAGCGAGGCTCCCAGCAGCTCCCAGCCCCCTGCCTGCACCCACCCTGTGCCCAGGCCCCTGGGGCAGCCCCGCACTCGCTGGCTGTATCCTCTCCTGCCGCGACCAGCCCGCTGCCCCGGGCGCTCACTCTGACTCTCACCCGAGACCCCAGACACTCTCCGGCCTGGGGTGACTCTGTGGGCAGCATCAAGGTTCTGCCCAGGGACCCCGGCAGGTGGGAGTGTGGAAGGAGGGGCCCGTGAGCTCCGGCTGGTGGCCCCTCCCTGGGTGCTGGCGGACGCTATCCCCCGACTCCAGGCTGAGTGGGGCAGCCCCACGGCTCCCTGGCTCCTTTCGGCACCCGACCCGGGGGCAGACCCACTGTCTCCGCTGCTGGCTGAGCGACGGCAGAACTCGCTTCCTGCTGGCGCCTGCCGCCCACTGCTCTCTATCCCCGCAGCTGGTACAGGGCCCTCGAGGGCTCACAACAGCTGATGCTGTTCCTCCATGCGGACGCCTTGCCCTCCCCAGCTCCAGGGCCCCTTTCTGCTGGGCTTGTCTCTACAAGGAGCCTGCCTGGAGACAGCAGGAAGAAGCCTCTTTGCGGGCTGCCAGTGGGGGCCAACCTCCCTGGGAGCCGTGGGGGGTCGGGCTGAGGCTCGGGCCAGCCCTGCACCAGCGGGCACCCTAGGACCAGCCACTCCCCTTCTGTGAGCTCTGCGACCCTGCTGGGGGTCCTGGTGGGAGCGAGCTGTGCCCTCCCCCTCTGGGCAGCGAGGGTCCCGGCAGGCCGCCATGTCCCAGCACGGGCACTCACGTCTAACACACACAGAGGGACGCCATCTGCCACAGACCCACGGCTGGGTGTCAGGAGCCTGCGGGGTGGGGGTGGGCGCCCCCTGCCCCATCTGTGCCAGCGCCTGGGGGGGTCCTCCCCTCCCCACCCCGGTGCCGGCTGGCTCCCCGAGGAGAGGAGCCCTGTGCCATGCCAGGAGGACCCGTCCCTCCCACTCCACAGGCCTGTGGGGAGCGGGGCCCGAGGGGGCTAGGCTGGGCGGGTGTGTGAACTCTGGGCCACGTCTGGGGCTGAATGCAGGTGGGTGCCCCCAGCCCATCACCGGGGAGCGGGGGTGTCCACCCAAGGCAGACTGTGGGAGACGGCATCGCACTGGACCCGCGTGAGGAGCAGCTGTGGGCATCTGGGAAGGGGACGACCGCAGACTCAGCTGGGGCGGCCCTGCCCCCGCACAGGGGCTCCACCTGCCTCTCCACTGCCCAGGGGGCCAGGCGCTCAGCTCATGAGGCTCTGGGACGGGGTGGCTGAGGGGCCCGCTGCCCCAGGGAGCCAAGCTCCTGCTGGGCAGCAGGTTGAGGAACCTCAGGCCTTGGGCCAGGGCGCAGGGCGTGGGAAGGGCCCCAGGCCAGCCCTCCTGCAGGCGCCAGGCCGGCAGGTGCCCTCTGCCTCCGGGCTCCTCCTGTAGGGTGGGGGCTGGCACCAACCCTGGAGGATGGCAGGGGCGCCCGGGCCCTCTGGTGTCGCAAGGTCTGACGGCTGCAGGGGTGGGGGGCTCCTGGGGTCGGCACCCGGCAGGGAAACAGGCGCGGCCAAATCTGCGGGCCATCTTGCTGTGAGGGCTCTTGTTACCCATGGCACAGACCTTGCGCTGCCTGGAGCAGTGGAGCCGGGAGTCTACCGGGTGCTGGGAGGACGCGGCGTCTCTCGCTGCCCTCTGCTCCGTTACAGGGCGGCCTGGACATGAGGCCAGCATGCTGACCAGCAGCATGCGTCCGCTGGGGCAGCTGGCTGTGGGGGTTCCTGGCAACGCTACTGGGAGCCGCCTTGTTTCAGGGTGGCCTTTCCCCTCGGCCGAGAGGCCGGCGGCGTGGACGGAGAGCAGGTCGCCTGGAAGCCTGTGCACAGTGCTCCTGGCCTGGGAGACACCGGGGGCGCGTTCTCAGAGCTCAGGCCTCAGAAGGGGCAGGCAGGAAGCTGCAGCGAGACAGGCAGGCGGCCTGCAGGCCAGCGGGGCGGTGCCGCGGGCTGGCTCCCCGCGAAGGACTGGGGGGGCCTGGGGGCCCGGCGCTGGTGGGTGCTGCGCACCAGCTGCGTGGAAGTGCTGAGGGCTGCATCTGAGCATCCGGTGCTGGGGGGACCGTGACGCCTGGGGACAGCAAGTGCCTGGCCCCGTGCTGGTGGGGCTGCGGGGCCAGGGCTCCGGGGGGACCGCGGGCTACATGTCCGCAGGGTGCCCCCCGAGTCGGGCTCGCGGGCAGACAGGAAGGGTCTCAGCCGCTGAGGCTGAATTCTGGGGGCCCTTCCCACCGCCTGCCTGCACAGGAGGCATCCCTGGAGCCACCCCGGGGACCACTGGCCTGGGCGACTGCTGACCGGGGGCCACCGTGTGGACGTTCGCCCGGGTGTGGCACCTCTCCCCTCCTTCACATTCCGGGTCCTGAGTGCGGCCCCGCGGCCACCCTACCAGGGCGCCGCGTCTGGACACGTGCCCTGCCCTCTCTGCTGACTCCTCAGCCACCGTCCCAGCCAGGCTGGCTGGCAGCAGGAGCTCCCCAGCAGCCGGTCGGGGGTGAGGGCGGGGATGGGGGTCTGGCCTGAGGGTGCCAGCGGGTGTGTCGGACGAAACCAGAGGGTGGGTGGGGTCCTGCCTGGGTGTGCAGGGCAGTGGATCAGGGGGCCGCCCAGCAGGAAATGCCACCCAGCGGGCAAGCGGCCCATCTGTGACCTGGCCGGGGGTGGGGGGTGGGGGGGGCGGGCAGGAGGGAGGGCCGCCAGGCTCCAGGCTCTCACAGCGCCCCAACCCGGGCTCAGCGTGTCCCTGCCCCTTCTCCCTAAACCTAGGGACTCTCGGAGCCCAGCGGCCTGCCCCACCCCCACCAGCAGCCTGGCAGCCTGGGGGCAGTGGCGGCTGTGACCCTGGGGGCGACGCTGCTCCCCGCGGCTCCCCCTGGGACACTCTCCCAGGGCCGGGCTGGCCTTTCTCACCCAGCGCCAGCCCCACACAAAGGCACAATGGGCCGGAGGCCACTGGCCGGCCGGCTCAGTAATCAGGGAAGAATGTGGCTGCGCCGTTTCCCAAGGCCAGGCTGCGGGTGCCGCCCCGACGTGGCCGCCAAAGCCGCCAAACTGCCTCCAGCTGCCGGCCTGGCTTTCAAGTCGGGGCCCCCCTGGGCGAGGGGCCTCCACGCGGGTGGGCGGCCCGCGCCCTCCAGTGGGAACGGAGCCCTGCAGGCGGCTCGGGTCACCGGCCCCCACAGTGGCCCCCTTTGGCCGGCCCAAGTCCAGCCATTCCCGGGGCAAGCAGCTCTGGGCAGAGCTGAGACGCCACGGCGGGGCAGGCGGGGCTTTGTGGGGGTCACATCGTGGGGTGATGGGGGCTGAGGAGCTCAGAGGGACACAGAGACCGTGAGTTCAGCCAGAGCCCTACTCTGGACGGGGCGGGTGTGGCTGAGGCCATTTAAGACGGGCCCGGGCTGGCCGGGGCCAAGGAGGACGTGCAGCCAGGCCAGCGGTGGAGCGCGGGATGCGAGCTAGCTCGGTGCGGGGCGGGCGGGCAGGGTTGCCTGAGGACTGGCCCCCTGGCCCCCCTCCTGCTGAACCCGATTTGAGGGATGGAGACTCTGGATGGAACGCCTCCTCCAGGACGCAGGGCTGCTCACGCGCTCCCAGCCTCCAGCTTGGCGGGCTGGGCGGAGGGAGCCGAGTTTTCCTCCTTTCTCGTCCTGCTATGGACCCCGTATGTAAACAAAGATGCAATTTGCTTTAAAAAGATAAGGTGATTAAGCTTTTATCAGACGTGTGCTCTGCCATCCCTGCGACAAAGGGAACCAGGAAGGCGGCAGCAGCGACGGGCCCGTCTGAGGCTCCTGCGCTCGTCGGGTCCTCGCGGCCCTTTGACGGGCGGAGGCGAGGCAGTGGGCGCCTGTACCCCTATTTTGATGTCTTAATGTTGCCTAATTCCTTCTTTAATTTATATTAAGCTTCTTAGCAGCAATGATGAATTCTTCAAAAACAAAAAAGGACCCTTTGCAGAAATCTTCCCCACACTGTGTAAATTGAAATTACAATGCAGCTAAGGCTTTGGCGACTGGGGGTGTGTGGGGAGGGAGAGCAGGGTGCCGGGGGGAAGGAAGGACTTTGTTTTAAGGTGAAAAAGAAAACCATTCTCAAGTAGGAAATGACTTGGCTGTGAGCATCAGAGGGTGGGTCGCAGGGGCGGCCTGGGCAGAGGCGCCCCGGGGTCGCCTGCAGCGGGCGCAGCGGGTGCCAGGCTGCTGGGCGCCCAGGGACCCCCAGCACCAGCAGCGGCTCCCGCCCCTCGGCCAGGGCAGGCAAGGCAGGGCTGTTCCTGGCCTGCGGCCTGGAGTGCCAGGCAGGCCTCCGACCCTGCAGTGGCGGTGGGTGCCCCGGCGTGGGGGAGAGCAGGCCTGGGACCAGCCTGCTGGCAGGAGCCTCCAGGCTCTCAGGCCAGCTCCCTCTCTGATCTGCCCGGGTCGGCAGCCAGAGATCCTTCCAGAACAAAGACCCGCACGCCCCTCTCAGCAATCCTCAGCTGCTCCTCAGGCTGGCGTCCAAGCTCTCCAGCCCGGCCGTGCCAGCTGTCTCCTGCACACCTGTGTGCCCACACCCACGGCTTCGCCCCTGCCAGGTCTCCTCCTCACCCCTACCCTGCCCAGCCCTCCCACTCACAGCAACCGCGCCCCCCCCCCCCCCCCCCCACACCCCCACAACCACACATACACACACACACAGCCATACACACACA